>BMAO01034302.1:0-151724 GCA_019973975.1 Trichonephila clavata | reverse complement strand
GTATGTATGTATGTATGTATGTATGTATGTATGTAATTTGTTCGGGTGGAATCTTGCAACTCAATTTGAAGCTGATATCTTCCTCCCATTGAGCTGAAATTTTGTATACACGTTTAGTTTGGATGACAATGCATGTTTTTGACCATTTATATTCCGATATTGCAATTAATTAAAAAATATTAATTAAAAACGCTAAACTAGTTTTGGGCGCCAACTTGGATATATCTGCATTGTTGTAATAATTTTATTGTTACAACAATGACAAAAGTTGGCGTCGAAAATCGGTTTTCAGCCAAACTGGAATTTTATAACGTTGCGCTATTGACAGTACTAATTAACTTTGTCTAAAAAATAATTACATTTCTACAACGTAAAAATAATCTATTTCTACAACGGTATGCAATTTTTTACAAATTTCTATCTATTTTCTTGGATTTAAATTCAAAACATAAAAGTAGAGCTATTTTTCAAGTAGATTGGTACATTGTATACCTTTCTCAACGCTGACAAGTTAAACTGAGATGGAGTATTGAAGAAATTCTTTAAATAATTTATCTAACTTTAATCTATGAAACTCAGACAAAAAATAATTACAGAATCGGAAGGATCATTTTTTTATGTATCTTACCCATCAAAAAGGAATCCACTAGGAAAACAATAAGAGAAAAATATTATCTAGAAATGCAATATATTTTCGATTAAAAAAATAATTTTATAATAAAATGAAGGAATTTTTTAAAGAAATTTTCTAATTTTAAGCCTACAAGTAATTTAAATATACCTCATTTTATCACCAGTAATCTAAACACACACTACGACATGTGTCCTTAAATTTAATTACAAATAGAATCTGTTAATTTAATTTGAATTTAATTATTGATTTTTTCAAAATCAAGTTTCTAAAGATGATTTGAGCAATTAAAAAAAATAGATTCTTACGTAGAAGATATTCAATGTCCAGCAAAAAATTATCATTATTTGATAAAACTTTCTTTTTTGATTACAAAATGTGTTTTGAGTCTTAAGCATTTTATTGATTAATACAAATATTTAAATGCCTTTTGAATTTTTTTAATAAACAACTAAAATTTTCTTCTAATATGTTAGAGCAGGGGTGGACAACCAGCGGCACGCGTGCCACATTGTGGCACGCGGGAGTCGTAACTGTGGCACGCGAAGACTTATTGAAAAATTACAATAAATTTATGAAAATATTACTGAATTAATTGAAGAAATTTTCAGCGTGAGATTTTAAAGGCGCTATGCAAGATTTTTTTCTTTTCTTCAGTATAGAGCCAAAAATGAGATCATTCTCCAAAACTTACAATTACACAGCATTCTAAAGTTCCGAGAAAAGTGTTGAAAACGTGAGACAAAAACAAATAAATTTTCCCTCTCTCGGACGGTCGAATCTGCCCAAAAAGTCACCTTTTCTCGGGGGTGGTTAATTTTTAACATCTCGGATTTCCATTTGAATTTCAGCTTTTCCTTGCAGTGCTGAAGTTTAGTGTTTATAGATATTGGCTGTCAGCGTGATGTCAAATAAAAAGGTTTTTCCGAAGGTGTTGGCTATTTACGATTTCTGTAATTTCAAGAAGTAATTCTGCAATATATTAGGAGAGCAGTTGTTGATAAGGTAGAAGTAATTCTATCGGCACAAAGTAGCCGCTTTATGAAGCAGAGGGAGTGAGAACTTGCATCCATGACTAATCAGAATGCTGGATTCGGAGCCTAGAAAATATGTAGCGTAATATCGGCAAATTGTTTCTAGCTGCCGGAATCAGTTCATTTTAAACTCTGTTTAAGAAGATGATAAGCCCTTGTCCCTTTTCTAAAATTGTTTTTAGATTTTAGCGTTGAGCGTAGTTGTTTTAATTTTTTTTTCCAACATGTTTACAAGTAAACCTACGACTTCAAAAAGAAATTATGGAAAGGATATTGCAGCACGTGATTTTAAAATTGTCTGTGAAGAACAATACTTGTTAACGCATGAAAATGCTTCCAAGCCTCTTTGTGTGGAATTTGTATAGCATTTCCAAAAGAATTTAACTGCCATTTGAATGTTAGACTGCCATTTTAAACAGCTGCATAGTGATTTCAACAGCAAATATCCTGATGGATCAAATTTGAGAACGGAATTTATCAATAAAAAATGAAATCTTAGCCGACTAACAATCCTTGTTCCAGAAGAAAAATGACGAAATGGAAACCATGGTGAAGGCTTCTTATGAACTATCTTTGTTGTATCCCGCAAGAAAAAATTATATTCTGATGGAGAGGAGATAATAAAATGTAGCCGTTTAATTTTCGCCCAAAATGTTGGTGATCTAAATATTAAAAATATGGTTAATAATATAGCTTCGTCTAGAAATACGGCCATGCGTCGTATAGATGACGTGGGCCAGGATGTTGGAACGCAAATTGTCTCTGGATTTCAAAATTGCAAATGTTTTTCGTTAACTTTGGATGAAAGCTGTGATATCACAGACAATGCGCAGTTAAGCATCTTTGTGCGTTTCACGAACAATAATTTTGATACTGTGGAAGAACTTCTTGATTTGCGCCCCAACTAGTTTTAACTACAGGTGAAGGCATTTTCAAGGAACTTAAAAATGTAATTGAAGTTAACAAAGTAAAATGGACAAAATTAGACAGTGTTTGCACAGATGGAGCGTCTTGCGTGGTTGGCAGAATAAAAGGTTTTATTGCATTGCTTGAAAATTATTTGGGAAGAAAAGTTTTCAAGTGTCATTGTATTATTCATCGAGAAGCTCTTTGTGCCAAGGTCTTAAACTTGTCTTTCGGTGTTGACCCCATGGTGCGCTGCATCAACAAAATACGAGCTCGTGCTCTGAATCAACGAAGATTTCATATGCTTTCCCCGAAGAAACGAAAGAAAATGGCAAGTGACTCCTTCACTGTAGTGTGCGCTGGTTTTCCAAAGGAAAGTCGCTTGCGAGATTTTGTAGTTTGAGGGAACGTGTTTTAGAATATCTGGAAGAAAACGACGAACTACCCAGTGAATGCTCGCTCCTCATGAGTGAAAATTGGCAGTTGGATTTAGCTTTTCTTACCGATATAATGGAAAATTTAAACAATTTTCATTTAAGATTACAGGGAAAATAATTGTATTTTTTCTACCGTAGTTGGTCATATATCTCCTTTTGTGAACAAACTTTTACTTTTTTTGTCTGGATTTTGGAGAGAAAAAATTCACTTACTTCCCATTCATGCAGGAATTATCTGCCAAAGTTAGTAATGTTCCGAACTATGATAGATTTAAAAATTTAATATCCATTTTACAGGATTCTTTCAGTGCCAGGTTTGAGGATTTTAAAGATGATAAAAAAATACTGAACTTTTCACTAATCCTTTTTCGATTTCTCTTCAAAACATTAATTGTTACCCACCTCTGGTACAAATCAAAATTATTGACCTAGAGCACCATATTAATCTGAAAAGCAAATATAAGGAAATTATTTTAACCGCAAATGATCCGAATTACATCGAATTTTGAAAATTTGTGCCACCAAGCAATTTTCCAAATTTACATGATTTAGCGGTCAGATATTGTTGTAGGTTTGGATCAACATATGTTTGTGAAGAAATGTTTTCTGTTATGAACGTAATTAAATCAAAATATCGCTCAAAATTGACTGATATGCACCTAAAACGCTTAATTTTTTTAGCATCTTCACGAACTAATCCAAATGTAGATGATTTTGCAAAAACAGTAAAATTCAAAAGCCCCATTATAAGAAAGACTACTGCTTAGTAATCTTTTAAAATTAAATGTTTCAAGTTGCTTATTTTTATTATAAGCTAACTGACTGATCCTGTAAAAATTTACCAACAATAAAATATAAGTTTCTACTTTTTTTTAAAACTTTTATACCATTTTTTTTTACATTTTCGCTACATAGAACTTGCATTTAAAAATATGTTTTTGGTGTAAATAACCCATAATAGCCTATAAGTAACATTTTTTCACTTTTGTATATTTTTTAGTTTGGTGGAAATGTTGGAAGTGGCACGCGTAACTTTTTTTTATCAGATTGTGGCACGCTTCCCAAAAAGGTTGGCCACCCCTGTGTTAGAGAAATATATCCCTTATCTTCAAAATATTTCAAATAAATAATATATTCTTTAAGTTTTTCAAAAATAGTCAAAATTTTAATTAAACATTTAATAACTTTGTCATTTATGAAGATAATCTCACTAAACCTTTTTTTTTTTTTCGTGTGTAGAACAATGTTACCCAAAATCTGCACGAATATTGAAAAAATTGCTTAAAAATTACGGATTTGAAAAAATTGTGTTTTTAGTCTAATACCATTTTGCGAGAATTAATTCAGCTAAACCAGGGATGGCGAACCAGCGTTCAATGAGTTGAACAGGCTGAGAAACCTGTCCAGCGATAACTAAAAAGTAAAAAATAAATTAAATGTAAAAAAAACTTTTTTAAGAACAAGCTTTTATTTAAACGCGCTAAAAAGAATAAAATAAACTTTTCCTTTAAAACTTTTTTTACTATCAACTTATAACGTCATTACACAATTTATATGATATAAAAGCTTGTCGCGAGATTTAACTGTGTAGATAAACAAGTAAAATAAATAACTTGACCTGATTGATTTTGGTTTTTAAAAATTCAAACTAAGTAAATATGAGTACTTAAATATTGCGACAAGCTTTTATATCATATAAATTGTGTAATGACGTTATAAGTTGATAGTAAAAAAAGTTTTAAAGGAAAAGTTTATTTTATTCTTTTTAGCGCGTTTAAATAAAAGCTTGTTCTTAAAAAAGATTTTTTTACATTTAATTTATTACACTATATTTCGCAAATATTTAACGTTCAGAATTTCCCAAAGTCACCATTCAGTTTATTTTTAAAAATTTCAACCAATCGCTCGTAATTATCATGCATGATAAATACCAATGAATAAATATCTTTAAAATAAGCATTATTGCAACACATTTACAAAGCAATTCATTTAAATTAGAAGTTTAAAAATAAGATTACATAAATAATATTCACATTAAATTTTAATTTGACATAAAAAATCACACAGAATTTTAGTTTCAATCAAGACACATGAGTATCAAAAATAGCAGACTTATTGTAATATTGGTTGAAATTGTATATTTTAACTCAACGAAATAGAATTAAATAATTTTTATGAGCCTTTCCACTTGAAGGCAACAAGATAAATTACTTCAAAAATTATTACATAAACATATTTAAAATAGATTATTAGCAGGTTTTCATACCAAAAAGAGGGTTGAAATGAAATAAAAAACCAACCGCCACACAATTATGTTTTTATTTTGTAGAAAACAACCATTGATTAATACACTAAAAAGATGATTAAAAGAGTAACTGTGTGTATTTGTGATAGAATGCATACTTTTAATTAACAGTTTTTTTTTTTTTGACATTTGTTTTATTTAAATTAGTTAAACCTCAAAATAAACATAAATTAATTTTCAACAACTCATTAATAACGGGATATCTGCATTTTTGGATAAAAGTTAAACATGAAAACACAGTTGCATAAAAATAAGTTTTTTTAAATAAAGAAAATTCAATCTGAACAGTGGTCTACTTTCCATATCGTTAACATTACTTAGAAATGTTTCAATCTAATGGTTATGCTACGACACTAGATGGCAGCACGAAAAAAATACCTGCCTAATTTATTTCCCAATAGATGGCAGCATTGCATTCTCTAATTTTCTGCCCCGGAAATTAATGCTGCAAAGACCAGTGGTTTTTAAATTATAAATTTCAATAACTTATGAAAATTTCTTTTTGAAGAATCAACACTCAGAAAAGGAAAAAACTCTCATTTCACCCAAATAATAATCTTTTTAAATAAAAAATTGAAAAAAATTTCATTTTTTTAAAATTTTAATTTATGTTTAAAAACTATTTAACCAAACGGTTGAAAAAAAATTTGTACGCTTTTATTCAAAAACAAAGTTTTAAAAACAGTTAAAAAGTGTAGCAAATCCTCATGTTGTAATTTTAATGGAAACTGTTTCTTATAAATTTAAATTAAAAGCTTTATTAATTTATACAAGAAACTTTAAATACTCTTTGTAGAAAATAAATTAATAAAGAATATTATACTTAATAAAGCAATCAACGAAATTTGCCTCAGAAAGTTAATTTTTAAAAGAATTAATATTTTTGGTATGAATTGATAAAAAATTGGTAGAGAGATGCCTACTTTTCTTTTTATTCGAATTGCAAAGACAATTAAATTTAAATGAAATATAACATTGACATTCGTCGAGTTAAAAGACAATTTTTTCAATACTATCAAAAATCAGGTCAGTTACATCTTATCACCTACATCTTTCTTTCATTAAAAAATTAGTTCTTTTGCTATTTTCTTCAAATTGGTGTAATTAAACATCACGTTAAAATTATAATGTACTTATGTTTACAGGAATTGGGGGAATGCACGAACCTGAATTAGGAAACATTTATATAACGGTAAACTTAATAATTTTTTATGCTTCTTTATTTCTATAGATAATACACAGACAAGCAAACCTATGGTTTCCCCTAGTAAAACCCAATTTCATAAGTGGAATTTTCATTTTTTTAAATGAAACTTATTTTTAATTGTTAGTTAAAATAACACAGCTACTGAAACAAATAGATATTCAAATCTTGTCTCGTCGGAATATGTTTTTGAAAACACTCCAATGCAATTAAAACGTACATTAATTTGCCAATCGATCGATTGATGTATACCAACTAAGGCTGATCATAATAAAAGAATGTGAAAATTAATACCTACAGCTGTTAAAGAGTACCTTGTGGATTGACTATTCAGGAACTACAGAACATTTCAGTTGCACGAAATTGAATAATAAATCTCAATATCCCCTTGAAAAATTTCGATTTACAAAATATCACCCATTTATGTACAAATCAAAATGTTATATTTCATCATTTTTATTCAGTAACTTTTGAATTTGTCTATTAACTTCATGTGGCTGCTCAACAGCGGCGTAAAGTAACAGAAGCCTTAGTAAAAATTAAATATAGGTGTGGTTGCCAAAAAGATTGGTGTTTTGTTGAATATATTGTATCAGTTATTGTTTGAATTATGCATGTTGGGTTTAAAAGTCTTCAGAGAAAATGCTGTTAAAAAAATCATTATTCGATAAATATTAAAAATAATACATTTCTAACAACAATTTGTAATGATACTCTGCATGAAACATCTGGATTAGAATAAAGTATCAAAATTAAAAGTACGGAAAATGAAAAAAAAAAAATGCCTTCTCAAGAGAAGACAAGACTGCTAAAAAGGAACCAGCCTGCATAAAATTTTTCAAAAAAAGACAAAAAAAACTGAAGCAACACGATTCAAATTTTTACAGTTAATACCCTCCAGAAACATCTGTATGGCACCAAAAATTATAACTTTTCCAGAACAAATCATAAGCCCACGCAGTTGTATGACTACAACAAGAAGAGGGGTATTCAACTCTTCCAGTTACGACACGATGTAATTTCCAGAAACGATCTAATTACCGAGATCAAAGTCATATTTCACCGCTCTCATCGGCACTAAACGCCGGCAATAAATCTGGACTTCGTTCTAATATGGAACAGGCAATTAGTATATTCGTAATAAGAGGCTATCATTAAGTAAATGCATCCACACTTAATGGAAAATACTAAATAAAGTTCATGGACCAGACATGCACATCTCATCTCACACATGCGAAAATAATCCTTCTGTCCTAGTCTATTATTATATTTAACATACAAAATGCAAATCTTAAGAAATTCATATGTCTGCATTTTTTTTCTTTTATTTGTGGAATTCGCTTCCTAACACAAGCACTTAAAAATTAGAAGAAAACAAATTGAAATCATAAAAAATTTTGAGAATATTTCTAGAAAAAATTGCAAAAAATAGATTTAGAGGGGGAAAACAAATAACAAAAAAAAATCTTCATTTCAATGAAAGAATTTCAGAAATCGTAAGATAACAAATGCTTCCTAAAAATTACTTTAAAATATCCCAAAATGATTTTTAGAAACATATGTAAAATAATATTCTGGTATGTATAAATAATATACACTTCCTTAATTTGCAACTTATAATTAAAGCTTGTGTAAGCAACAAACATTGTCTACCGATTTGTTACAAAGTATTTATTGAAGTAAAAATTGGAATCTTTCAGAATCTTATTGTAATCAGACTTACTGTAAATTTTAGGATTTCAACTTTAAAAAAAATACCTTTTTCAACATTTTATAGTTATAAAGATAAATTTAAAAAGATAAAGGTAATGATAAAATAATACAACTCTACAGTGGCAATTCTCAAAAGGAATATGTTAATTATATATGCATGCAATATCTTTATTCTAAAGATAAATGAAGGTGTTTTGCTAATTACATCCATTGACTGAATTGCCTTGATCCTCCCAAGGTAATGTAGGTGATAAGTATTGCTTATATTATAGTAATTGCATGGAACCTCCTAGGCACATAACCAAAAAGTTAAATTGTAAGAAATTGTGACAATTCTACCTCTCACTAAATGGCTTTGAAGTCACTTTAACACTATGAATGAAAATTCAATCAAGTTTTAAGAACGATGTATATCACTATCACACACATAGGCTATGAAAATCTAGGTATATTAGTAGGTTTTAAGAATCCTCAAAAGACAAGATCAGCAGTGCCTTAAACTGTGGTCTGAGGACGCCTTTCTAGGAGGTCCACGGAGTGTCATGTGTAACATTGAGATTTCCCTCTTTTACAAAATCGGAAAGGCCTCGTGGAAAAATTGAAAGATGTGACATACAACTAGATCACTAAATTGTCCCCAATGAAGAAATTACTAGAACATGTGTGTTTTGATCAAGAATATTAAGTCGGGGTGGGATGTTCAAAATCTTGGGGGATCCGCAATGCCACGCTGATACTTAAAAGGGGGCTGCGAGACGATTGAAAGTTTAAGAAACGCTAGACTAGACAAAAGACACTGAGAGAAATTACACAAAAAAATGAATTCATTTCCACTATGGCAGCAACAATGCTATGATCAATCACTACAATGATTCATTTTACAGACTAAGATCCACTAGCGCAACTAATAAAATATATTTCACAATAAATCTAGGATATCAACTACGATATGAAAATAAACAGTGCTTATGAGGCTCGGTACGTATACCATTTATTTTGCCTGCTGTTTCATAGTTTGTGTGTTTCACTCGAATATCTCTTTTAAAACATTTCCAATTAATCTATAACTGGAAATTGATAGCTGGAACTTCACGAGACAAATTTTAATTGCTTGATATTTTTATCACCGTTATTTTGACAGTTTAATTCACTATGTAATAATCATACCATGGAATCTAATCCCAAGTTGCAAGTTCCCATATTATTAGAGCGCTTTAGTGCGCTCCAAGCTCTTTGCATTCAAAGAATTGATCACATCCATACCAGGCATAAGGATTCTTTTTTTTTTATCAGTGTAAACTCATGTGTGTGCACAATAAAACACACAATATCTCTGAATTCGAGTTTCATTAAGCAGCGTCAACTGCTTTTACTAAAAAATGTATTCATTCAGCAACTATGACCATAATTCAAACTGTCATCTTAAATTTTTAAAAATAAATTTATTTTTTAATTGTTTTAAAAAAGATTATTAAGAATCAAAGATTTTGTTATGAATCCTTCCCCGAGTTTTTTTAAAAAAATTCTTTTTTTTTAATCTAATAAGTTTAAAAAATTATTAAAACCTTTACTATTTTTCTTTGAATAGTTTTAGAAACAATACTAATAAAATATTCTTTTTAAGTACAAATAATATAAAATTGCTTCAAACTTAAAAAAAAGCAATAGAACATTCCCCTTCCCAAATAAATTCGATTCAATATTAACAGAAAGAGAGAACTTACATGGTCCGTCCTCCGGAATAATTTTTGTAATAGGAGGTTCGATGGGGGAGACACCATCTCCACTATGCGAGAAGAGGTCCTCTCCAGAAGGCCCATCCTCCGCGTCCCTGTAGAAGTCCTCGTCATCAAACAAAGAACCCAGTCGAGTGCTGCTGTTGTGTGCCTTCTTCCGTTTCTTGTGCTGGTGATGTTTATGGTGCTTCTTGTCGTCCGGCGACAGTTTCAGAGGACTAGACAGGGGATTGATGGAGTTGGACAAGTAGTTGCTGTCCGCCTGGATGCTGTTCAGTTCATCGAAGATGAGATCAGGATCATGCTGCAGAAAAGGAAGAGAAGCAGAGTCAGCATACTTCAGTTAAGAAATCAGTATAAAATTCCGGAACTTCGTTCTAGAGCAGGAGTGCTTTTGGGAGCTTTTTTGGGTAAAGTGCCACCATTTGATAAAAAAAAATATGCGAGCCACTTCCAACCTTTCCAACAAAGTGAAAAAATGTTACTTATAAGCTTATTAATGGGATTTTTACGCAAATGTCACATTTTTTAATGCAAATCTATGTAGTCGAAATTTAAAAATAGTAAATAAGACGAAAGTACAAACTTAGGTTTTTAATTTAAATTTTTACAATTTTATAATGTTTATATCGGAAATAATTTATTCACAAACATATTTTGATTCAAATTTTGAGATTTCTTGTCTGAAACAACTCCACTTCAATAAAATTGTAAAATAATGGCTATTATCTTTTCAAAAAATTTTGATGTAAAACATCTTTCCTCTCGTTTGCTGGATATTTGTGGAAGTGATTTCGTGAAAAGGGACGGAAGTGTGTAACAGGAAACCGGGGAAGCACTCGCTATTTGATTTGAACGATGAGCGCGCGCGGTGGCATTGATCGACTTGGCCTGCCCGCCCCCCTTCATAGTTTCTTTACTAATAATGACCTGCTTTGGACAAAAGGCTTACACACTAAAATATCAATCCCCATGTTAATCCTATGGTGTCATTTTTTTGATGATATGAGATTGATATTTGGGGAATCGATAGTAATACCTGTTTGGTTAGGAAATACAAGGACTCGGCCCCTCCTCAGGTGCCTCCCCCCCCCCGGATAGCATTTTGCCAATAGCTCGTCACTTGAGCCTCCAGTCCGCTGGGACCTAGCTCATTCGATCCCTCTGCCTCCATTGTATATTCTCACCAAATTTCTTGCTCGTAGGGTCATTCCTTGTATTTTATTTCGTTTTAAACTTTTTTTAAAGTGTAATATCTTGAAATGTATGGCGAGATCTATGAGAAATCGACCTCCTCAGGTGATCCCTCCCCTACAGGACTATTTCTTTTATATCTCGAATCCTAGGCCATCTTGGTCATCTGTATCTGCCTGATTCGATAGCTATCACTATGAACTTTCTCTGCACATATAATTTAATTGCATTAATCATTTTTCTTCCATCCCCCTATTTCATGTTTTCAAAGTATTTAATCGTCATCGCTCCGAGGATTTGAGTCTCTGCTTTTAAACTTGAATCATAAGTTCTCCCCGTCGAGCTACATCTTTTTGTCCAATTTGTTCTCGGTAGTGGGCCAGAAGGAGATCCGTCGCTAAAATTAGGAACCCCATGTTAATAGTATGGAGTTTGAAGATTTGGTGATGTCACGAACTAAGTGAGATTGGATGATGATACTTGGGGAATCCTCCTCCCCTCCCCTCTTTGCTTAGTTCGGAGTTATCTATGTTCATTCTCGACACTAATGCCCCCCCCCCCTTCCTTGGGAGTTAGTTTCGTTATTTCTTTCTACCCTACCTCCGTCCCATTTGCACCAACACTCCCAGGATCTGCTGTGTTTGATTTGTCTTCTTTTTCTCTACAAACAGGCTGGGTTTCCAGTTGCTGGGTTCCAAATACTATTTTATTTAACTATTTTCAATTTTTTAAAGTCGCAATAGCTTTGGGGTTTTTTTTGACGCCACACTCGGAATATTCACGGTCTATCTATGTAACCTATCTAACAAGGTCCTCAGCTAGCTAGTACACCATAGTTATCATAAGAGTCTCCACTCTTCCCCAAATTGAACAAGAATAATTATTTTTGATAAAAAAAATTGCATTACTCCTTGTGTTAATTAAATAAAATTTTCAATAAAGATAATTATTCGATAGAAAATTATTTCCAATCATACCCGATTTATTTTTTCCCCAGGATTTAAGTTACTATTGCGTATTTACTACGATAACATGTCAGATGTTACACATCATACGCGACTACTGTAAGGCTCGTTTAATTTTTTTAAAATTTCTGATTAAGTCTTCGGGTGCCACTGTTTCAACTACCCCGTGCCACAATGTGGCACGCGTGCCACGGGTTACCCTGTTCTTGAGTTAAGGAAATTTTTAAGAGTCGTAAAAACCTTTTATAGAACCCATTTGCTTCTCTGCTTTGAACATAAAATTTTCTCTTAAAATGTGAATATTTCTAAAAGTTTTATTATTTGAATTTGCGCATATTCATTAAGATACATTCTTTAACGCTAGTTATTCTGAAAAAATTAGTTTTTTCCTTTATCCCTACGTGTGATATTATAAATCAGTTCGATAGAGAGAAATTTCGAAAGACTAATTTTAAAAATGCGGAATCTGAGAGTGTTTATTAACATAGCAAAAACAAAATGTGGGCTATTGGAGAAGAGCCTCGTAATTACGAAACATGGTCAAGTGACGAGGACTGGCACACACCACTCTCCAAATTTACACACAGCGCCAACATGAGAACTTTGAGCTTCGACAGATTTTACGTGCCCCCCTCATCATGGCGGGTCTCCAATGGCAAAAGGACATGAAATCATGACATGCTGGCCATAAGTTAGTAACCATGACCACTAGGCTACCGCAGTCATTTAAAGAGTACGAAATGGAGATATCTGTCAGTTTGATTAATAAGAAGCTTGATTTTGTTTCGGAAGGACATTCTGTGACAATTTAGGGGGACAAACAACTGATGACAAAAATTTTATAACTGACGGAACTGTATCAGTTCCGAAATAAAAGAAAATACTTTTGTAAGGTCTTAGAAATGGTATAGATACGTTGAGAGAGAGAGAGAGAAATTCGGTAGTTTAAAAGTAACTGCGTAAAAAACTATGTATTAAAGCACGTAAATTTCACTATATTTCTTTTTAAATATTTTATAAAAATACAAACAGTTACGAAAAAGCGTGAGTACTTTCATAAATGTCCAGTGTAATTAATACTACTTTTTTTTTCTTTTGTAGATAGTCACGGATTGATTTGAAAGCCACAGTGTAAACAAAAAATGCGAATAAATGCAATTAGATTTCTTCAATATAACAGGTCATTTATTACATTCATATTTTTGTTTTATTGCTGATGCAAATTTATCTACTTCAAATGTTGGATAGTAATGTTGAATAGTCGGTGCATTTCAGGACAAATTTTACACTTTTCATTATGAACCAAATTTATCGTGATGTTTACTCAAATAATAAAGTAGCTGAAACGACAAAACAAAAACAGACAGTAAGTAACAAACTGAAAAATAGCAAATATTCATAAAACTAAATATAAAGCAATGCTTGTATAAGGCAACAATCTCAAAATTAATACAACTCGATTTTTCAATCTACGTATGATTTCTGCAAAAACTAACAAAAAGCCCAGACACATTTAATTCCAAAAGCAGAATCTTAAAACTTCATGTCACGCAATAAACCCAGTCAGTCAGAATAAATAAACTTGAAAACACACATTCCCCAACACTCCCAAACTTTTTTCCCCACTTTTGTTGTAAATCTATCCTTCTCGACAATCGAGGCGACAGATGAACACTTGAGAGGTGTGTGTGTGTGGAGGAGGATTCTCTTCCAGGTTTCTTCTTTCTGTCTGTCCTCTTTAGCAACTTTCTTTGTTTAGACGAGTCACTTGTCGCACGTGTGTTGTCATAAAGATCATTCAACTCCTTCATGCTATATGTGGCACACTCCACAGACACTACAAATGGATTTTGATGTTTTTTCAGTTGATAATTTTTATTCACTAGATTTCTGGTTGAAATATTTAGTTCTCTTACTTTAATATCTAAATTTAGGAAAAGAGTCAAATTACTCGTTATGAAATTTTGGGTGGAAAATACTTAAGATTTCACATCATTTTTTTTTCAAGTGTACTTCACGACTTTTCTTGAAGTGTTCATAAAATTCAATAAAATCACAGTCTCTCGCTTAGTAATATTTATTCATTAATAATCAATTATTTTACATTTTATTTTCCTTTCACTCATGTATGTAATTGTTATTTATAACAGCTAAATTATTTAAAAATTATTTGTGCAATTTTAGCTTTTTTTTTCAAGTACCAATCCCATCACTAAATGTAAACAAATTGAACAAATATCACTTTATGTATTGAAGTAGAAAAAAATTGCGTAATGATTAAAAAAATTTAGGATGTTACGAACCACTGTTATTTTAACGCACACAAAGGGTTTTCTGAATTTTTCCTCTCCATCCTAAATTGGCGCAAACATTGTTGAAAGTTAAAACTTTTCATTTAATATATAATGCATAAAAAATTCTGAATGATATGTTATGATTCTTTCATCAGCAAATATAATATTCTTTCAAAAATTTTCCCAAAAAAATTTAATAAAATGTAATCTCTATCAGTAAAATAGAAAATTTACGTCTGTGTAACCAAACATCGTAATAAACAGTTTTAAAAATATAATATAACATTGAAAACTTTTTATTGAATTTCTTACTTGTAGAAAAATTAGCATAAAAATAAAGCTTTTTTTTAAAATCGATTGTAATCTAAATCTATGAATAATAATAAACCAAAAAATATAACAACGTTTCTAAATAGGATAAATTATTCAAAATTCTAAGATAGTTCACGTTTTTATTTGAAGATGTTCGAAATGTTTCTTAATTTGCCAAACATTTCTTAGGACCCAAAATACTGGTGTGTTGATAGTAGTCAAGACATTTGACTCTATTTCTTTACTTTTTTTTACTAAATCAACTAAAAAGCAAAACATATCTCCACGAATTTCTAGAATAAACATTAAATTCACAAAAAAAAGTATTAAAAAATTAAACTTACAATATTAAATGAAAAAAAATCAAAAGAATGAAATATTTTTTAAATCTTAGGAAACAGAATAAAAATATTACTACAGTTTAATTGATATTTTATTCGAAGATCAAATATTTTATTTCATGTTTCAAGATAGAAATGTATGGGGGAAAATATTTAATGATTGATTCGAGTAGTAAAGGCTTTTAAAAAAATTTTCAAAAAACTTCGCACAAATATACATATTTATAAATATAGAAACATTCAAGAAACTTGGTTGAAACTAGTATTTCATTCTGTATTAAATTAGGACTATAGTTTTTATCAAAATAGCATGTCCAAACTAGAAGTCGAAAATATAAATAATTAAAGTAAGATTATGTTCAGACACACTTATTATTCAAATGAAATTAATTAAAAGATTCCTTTTTTCCTTCGTTGCATTGGGTAAAAAATTACTATTATAGCAGACTTCAAACTCGTCTTAAAAAAGAATTTAATATAAAAATAATTGGTATTTTCCTTTCAAACACATGAAGAACAGCGCCATATAATTAACAGAAAAGTATCATCACAAAAAAAAACCTTCCATACTTTTTTTTTTTTATTTTCGTAAATGCAATTATTTTTAACGAACAAAATTACATACCAAATAAATGGTTCAGCAGCTTTGTAAATCCTTAAAGCAAGTTTCAACCAAAATAAAAACTACAGCAAATTATCTGTATCAAAATATGACGTGATTTCATTTTATTTGATTTCTGAACGTCAACTCAATAAAATCCTTAGAACGATCAGCAAATATGATTGGTTGGAAGCGATTTTGTGGTAAACCACAACCAGTTAGCATCAAAAGAGAGATTTGACATTAAGAAGTCTGACTACCGAAGAGCGGAAAAAATCAAATATCGTCCAACGAGATTATCAATAAACAAAACAAAATGATATTAATACAGTGAATAAAAGAATACCCGGCGTTCACCAAGCATGAAGATTCTTACACAGGCAGAAGACGTCGTTGTGCTATTATTCAAAACTTAATAAGATTGCTATCAAGAAATTTCAAATGGTAAATTTATGAAAAATAAAAAATATACATACCAATAAATTCAGATGAAATGAGATTGGAAATCATACAAGTGATTTAAAAATCGAATTTTTTCGAAGATGTATAATTCGGGTATAATTTTAACATTAATTCGGTATCAAATTACTCAAACGGAACAAGCATTTCTCTGAATCTTTGAAATAAATAAAAAATTATTATGATGTAATAAATTATTCTTAATAAGGAAACTATATTTGAAATCAGAATTAGCGTCTTTCTAGAGCAGACGATAATAATTGGGCTCAGAAACAAACAGAAGCACAATTTATTGCTTCAGAATTAAAATAATATTTTCTAAAGTTTGTAAATATTTTTTCAACATGCGAAATATATTAAAATGTTTTTCTTACGGAATACAGCCCAAATGATAATTTGTTTTAAATTGAACTCTTAATTTTTTTTTATTGATAGACTAGATTCAAACAAAAGGTCTTTTTTTCTGTTATATTTTGTTAATGTACCATTGTATAACATCTAAGCCAATTTTGATAAAATATAGTAAAAATAATGTCATTTATACAATTTTAATCACAGTAAATTTGCACCTGAAAAAAAATAAGTAAAAAAATAAAGAATTTAAGGATTTTGATTAAAGGCAATGATATACAGAAACATACGTGTCATTTTGGTTGCCTATTTCTGGTAATGGGAATGCTTAGAAAGAAGGAAGACATTTTAAGAGTTCATTTGAATACAGAATCCAGACGCTATACCTATTTTATACTCTAATATATTTGTAAAAAATAATATTATTAACACTAATATTGCGGTTAGTTTTACATAAATTTCAAAACTATTAATTAACATTTCAAAATGTAATGTATGAAATTCATAACTCTTTGAATTTAATATACATGAACTAATTACAATGAATTACTTAAGTATTATTGTTATCTATTGGCGATATTATATGAAATAAAGCACATTATTGCCAATTCAGAACGAACGACACATAGGAAATCAGGGTTGCAACTTGGCGAGTAATTAATAGAGTTGGCGATTGTTGCGATAATACGTAAGTACCCGAATTTCTTTTGAAAAAATGCAATCCAATTCAACAAAATGTGATTGATACACAAAAAAAGAAAATTTCATATTTTGAAGAACAAAAGTTTGAGAAACAAATGACAGCTTTTTATGTAATATTTAACGTAAAAGTCATAAAGTATGTATTCAGAATAATATAACAAGAATTTAATTAAATTCCATTTATTAAAGCAAATTTTCCAACAAAATAAGAATCTACAGCAGCAAGATTTCAAACTAAAGCACAAGAGGGAGAAATAAAAATCAAAAAAATATTGTATGAAAAAAAAACTTACATAAAAGATAGCATATAAAATAATGAAATCTAAATTTCTAAATCATTAGATAAAGCACCTTAATCTACTTTAGTAGAGCAGAATTCCTTTTCTTTCGGTGATTGACCACCCGCGAAGTTCCTTTCACTAGTCGATTTGTATTCCTCTTTGAATTCTTGATTAGAAGCTAAATCCTCCCGAAACTCACCAGGTGTTTGGTGAAGATCTTCAGAACTGTCGCCACCTGCTATGACTTCATCTTGCTCAGGTTTGTTGATTATGCTTTGTATTTTTTCTTGATAGTTATTCGTTTCGTCGCGAATGCTCTTCGCAGTTATTGGAAGATCGCCATATTTCTTAACTTCATTCAACTTATGCAACCAATGGCCAAAGTACTCGTTTCCACGGTTCCACATTTCTTCAAGATTTGTCATGTCGTCATGATTCATATGAGGATACTTTTCTTTTGGTAAAGAACGCATTATTGAAGCAAATGATTCCAAGAGTTTTTGAAATTCTTGCAGGGCAGATTTAGCATCATCCAATAGGGAATACCACTGCAAAACTGGTTCGATGTGTTCCTTCATTTCACTCAATCTCCTGGAATATTCACTTTCTTGAGGATTTTCACATTCATATAACCATGTTTCTGTATCTTGAAGAATTACAAGGAGCTTTTTCCATTCGATTTCAGTCAGATAGTCTTTCATTTCATTGGATATTTTTCCTCTAGCATAATAAACATATTCCTCAACTATATTTCGTAAATCTGCCATTCTTTTTTCATTGAGGTCTGTATTAATCATATCTTGCTCTTTCTGAATAAGATAATCCATTTGGGTTCGAGTCAAACTTGGAACAGTAGCTTTAATTTTCAAATCAAAATATTTGAAAATTTCTCTGCTTTTAGCATCAGATTCTGGGTTTTCAGATGAAACATCTTGAATGACTTCATTTAACTGCAAACTATTTTCTGAAGAATATTTGGCATCATCAGGCACAGGCACAATTTGTTTTGAATTATCGTCATCAGATTCTTTTGGTTTAATAATGAGAGTTGCAGAGCAGATGTTAAAAATGCCATGTATATCGAGAGCCATTCTGATTTTTATTTTAACGTCATTGTTTTCATTTACTTCAGATGGGATTTCAAAGAATGTATATTTTCCTATTTCGGGCATATTGCAAGAAGTGTCTGAATAGAAAATTTCGAGAGAAAAAGGAGTTTTAAAAGAAAAAGTAACCATTTTGGTTGCCGGGGCTCTATGTAAAACAGGAAAAACTTCAATTTTATCTTTAACATTATACCGGTGACACAACACTTCAATAGAGTATGGTTGAACATCTTCAATGCAAAAGTCTCTAGTTTTAAGCGCTGGAGAAAGAAAAGCACATTGCAAAGCACAACCTCTAGCAACAGCCTCGTCTTGATTTAAAGTAGCCAGAGGATTTTGACCAAACACCTGATATATTATGGTCTTCAAGGCAGGTATTCGGCAAGATCCACCAACAATCTGAATTTCATGTATGTCTTCCTTATTTAGCCCGGTTTTTGATAAAAGTTCTTTCATTGTTTTCTCTATGTCAATGAAGAGATTCGCTGATAATTCATGAAATAATTCGCGCTTCATTCTACCACGCACGTCAGTGTCATTCATAAAACATTCTATATTCAATTCTAACTCACGCGAGTTCATACTCATTTGCTTTTTCAGAGATTCGCATTCCAGCATTAAAAGCATAACGGCTTTCTTGTTCGACATCACATCAAGATGGTAACGTTCACTGAGTTCTTGGACAAAATATCTCACTAAAATTCCATCAAAATCTCTTCCACCAACATTTGTATTCCAGGCACTTCCTAATATTTTGAGTCTATCCTTACTGAACACACAAGCAGTAACAGTTAAAGAGGAATGACCAAAATCAACAAAAACTATAGTTTTTGGTTCATCAAACAAATGTTGTCGATAAAAACCATAAGACAATGCAACAGCAGTTGGTTCGTTCATTAACTTCAGTGCTTTCAAACCTGCTATTTCAGCTGCATCTAACATAGCACGTCTTTGCACATCCGTATAATATACAGGTACAGAGATAACGCATTCTCTAATTTTAGCACCCAATATATTTTCAGTAATACTTTTTAATTTTGTTATTAACATAGCCATAATCTGTTCCATAGAAAATATATTTTCTTCATTTAAGTATTTTACTCTTACGCCAAAATCTCCAGAAGGCAATTCAGATACATTAAAAGACAAATAATTCAGTTCTTTTAAATTTTTATCAAATCTCTTACCCAGTAATGTCTTGAAACCATAAACAGTGTTATTAATATTCGGAATTAGCTTCGTTTTTGCTGCAACTCCAACATCTCTGGACTTTTCAGAGAAAGCAACATATGATGGCGTAACACGTAAACTATATTCATTATCGATAACTTCTATTCCTCCAGATTTTGCAATGGCAATGAAGCAAGTATCATTTCCAATATCAAATCCAACAACAGACATTTTTCTACAAACGAGCTCTAAATAAGAATTTAAAGTATGCTAACACCGATCAGTTCTTCCGTCTTTTAAAAAATTTCTGTTCACAATACTTATTTCGCGCGACAGCGAAATAATACCAGAAAATTCTGTTCAGTATTTGCTAGACTTTTCTCGAGACTATTCATCCAAAGTTGCTGATGCCAAAATCAAAGTAAATAAAAACTATAAAAAATAATAAAGTATTTTTTCAACTAACATCAATTCATTTTAAATAAATATAAGAAAAATAAATTTTATCCAGCAAACGATTTTTGAACGAATTTATTTTTTCTTCACATCATTTGAATTAAAGGATTTTCCGAAGTTACGTAAGCCATTTATTTTTCATGTTTTTTTTATAATTTCCATTTATGATTCATATTTTTTTTTTTTTACTTGTTCTTTTTATTCTCCGTTCAGGATTGGAACCAATTTCAAACAAACTGTTTTTATATCATACATAATAAATTTCGTATTCTTAATACGTAATTTAGTACCCATAAAAGCAGCATTATATCCGATACACGAGTAGAGTTTTTTTTATAAATTAATTTTAAATCCACTATTCATAGCGATCGTTTGAAATAAAAACATTCAAAATTGTGCTGGTGAAATAAATCATATGCATCATATGTCTACAGTGTATATAACTTGAAAGCCAAAATTTCATTTAACTTTTTGTTGTTCCATTTTATTTATAAGTAACCACATCACTAAAAACTTCTGGCTTAAAATTTCAAATGGTAATTTTTTTTATAAACAATTCAAAAAATTTCAAAGTATTAACATTTGAAAAAAATTACATTTAAAAAGCAAAGTAAATAAATGGAGTAGTAACCCCCTACTCCTAACTTCCACACCGACGGGAGGACGTTTGAGCCTCGACAAATTTAACGTGCAGCGGCCCTCTCTACACGGCGGCTCTTCAGCGGCACTGGGATCGAACTTATGACACATCGGCCACGAGTCCGTAACCTTGATCATTAGGCTACAGCCGCCACAGAATGTCATGAGATTTTTCCATGCAGTGAAGCTGTAAAGACTTGTTAAATATAAGACTTTTAAAGAATTATACAATTGCTCTGTACTTATTTTCCTTAAAAATTATATTTAGCAAACTTATTATTATATTACTATTAAGTCGCATGGCAAATAACTATAAAACCTCATTATATATAGAGGTAACTTATTGTAAGAATATGAAGTCCCAGACACTAAAAGCATTTTTACATGTTATTTTTATTCTATACTTTTGTTACCTATGAAATTGCTATACAAAAAATTAATATTGATTCAATCACGATGTTTTAACAGTCATAAAATCTGTAAACCTGAAACACACACAAAAAAAGAACTTTCAATTAGGTTTTTAAAAATTTCCCTTACTCAAAGGAAGGAAAATTTTAAGTTGATATGCAAGGTTATGTGATTATATGTCACCCAAAGAAAAAAAAAGGTTTTTTTGCCGAATACCTTCATGGCTGAGAGCTATATATTTGTATAGCATCAACTTTCCTTTTCGTTTGAAGAGGGAGGAAATCCAGACCTCATAAAATTAATTCGAAGGTTAGTAGCATTTGTTTTGAGACGCACGAAACCAGGTGCACGTTGACTTTTAACCCTTAAAGGCTTGAACTCTTGAGAAATCTATGATAAAAGTGCTGCTTTGGGTCAATTTTATGAATTGGGCAATAATTCTTTCTTGTACGAATTTATAAGCAAAACCTTGTGAAACAGTATCTTTTTTTTTTTTGGCAAAAGATTTTTTTATTACTAATGCGCTGCAATTTAACAATTTACATGGAAATAAATTAACACGTACAATGAACAATGAAACATAATACTGCTAATTATAATTCTAAATGTGGAAAAATTAAACACCCTAATATAATGCTGGTCAATTTCCACACCAAGCTTAGCATGTATTTATGAAGTTTCCAGAAAGATCTTTATTTTTTATTCGTGAAAAAGTAATCTTTACTTTTTATTCGTGAAAAAGTAATATGTTAACGTCCCCTTTAATTTTTAACATTTCACGTTAATTTACAACACATGAAACTCAGATGCATCTAATTGATTCATTATTGCGGTAACTAGAATTCCATGTTAAGAATATTTAATATGCGTAACAAAAAGAGTACAAAATAATAAATTATAGTTTAAAAAACGCCCTTTTATGGTTAATCGAAATAAGTTGTAACTTAATTTTCGTCGCCACATATGGAAATGGAATCTGAAATTAGTCGCTAGATGCGAGATGGGATCTGGACATGGGAAATCGTTAATCCTGATGATCCAGATCAGGACAATGGAACAAAATTATCAAATTATTGTATTGTCATTGGTCCTGGGCAAGGGAGCAAAATTTCGAATTGTTCTGACCCTTTAAAGTCGGTAAAAATGGAGTTCAAAGATACCGTTACATACAAGTGAAGCTTATAAAAGGGTGTTAATAAAAATGAAAGATGAAGTTTATTCCGACTAATTATACAAGCGGAATTTGAAAATGAAATTTATATTTCTATAAAAGGGCTTTTCGTTACTAGACTGTGAATTGAAATCATTTGGTTCTTGTATAATAAAGGTAAAATTAATCCATTAGATACCTTTGGATTATTTATTTCAAATCTAGATTTTGAAAATAATGATTAATCCAATACTGTTATCTCATGGCCTCAAAACTTTACTTCCATTTTTGAAAGTCATAGCAAATCCAGGCAATCGGTTTTGTGAGATACAATACAATTAACTTTCATATACTCACCCCTATAAAACTCGCTCGACAGTGGTATTTGATTTTATTTATGGTCGTGAGTTTAGTGGTTGAAGATATTTAAGTTCAGGTACAAGATCCAAACCCAATTCCATTACGCATTCCTTTTTACTGTATTGCAAAAAACAGTAAAAGTAATGATTGCAGGATGATTCACAAGACTTGTGAATTCGTGATAATAATGTGGTGTGGAAATGTGAAAAAATGATATGCCATTTTCAAGCGTGTTCCTTATTATTTGATCATGACCCTAAGTAACTATTTTCCAATTGCGCTTTGGAAGATATAACATGTTAACTTTTGTTTATTTGAACCAAAATAGCATTAAAATATTCGAGTGTTGTTGGCGACTGATATAAAAATCGCGGAATTATGAAACATGCCTAAGTTACTAGATTATATGTTGAAAATCACTAAAATGGGAATTTTTTTTTTAAAGATATTAACTAATTTATAAAAAAAAAAGGATTTCGAAGTAATCATTCAAGAATTCCAAGGAAATACTAAAACACATCATTTTCTCCTCATTTTAAAAAAGAAAACTTCACATTCTTAGGCACACACACACAATAGCAAATTTATAATTTATTTATGATCATACTTTATATATATAATCTAGAGCATAGGTTCCTAAACTTTTTAGCCTCATAGACCCCTTGACAGGTTTTTCAGTTTGGGGTAGACCCCCTACTTACCTAATATTAAATTTGGGCAAATTTATCAACTTAAATGTGTTTTTGACAGCAGGTATAGAGCGAATTACTTTAAGAGATTAAAATTTTTAACTGTAGTGAAGTATAGAAGAGTTTAAAACTTAAGAAAACACATGTTAGTTAATTTAATTAGTATATAAAATTAAAAGTTTAATTAGTGCATAAAATAACTGAGCAACAAACAAAAGTTTTTAGAGGGAGGGAGGAATCTAGGGATGCAATGATAAATTTCAACATTTGGCATCATTCTCTTATCACGATTTAACACTAAAATATATCTCCTCGGTTAATAGTGTCCAGCATTTTCTTCTTTCTTTTTTGTTTAAAAGATTAGCAAGTTCAGTCGGAAAAATAATTAAAAACTTTCTCAGGATATTCCATAATATGGAATAAATAACTGGTATATCTTTTTAAAGCTAAAATTATTCACATCGTTTCTAAACTTTACTTTAAGGTCTTAGTGCATATTCCTAGAGCTTAATTCTTATAATCGGACATTTTTTTTCAAAGCGACCATATGAATTCATTGTCTGCTGTGGTACTATGGATAGTAAAAAAAAAAACATTCTCAAACCTAGTTTCAAAATCTAAAAAAGGGGCATTTAAATGTTTGCGAGTCCAAAATTATGCTCCTTTAACTTAATTCTGGCAAGAAAGGCCGTGTGAAATGTGCTCCTTATTTTATAAAATTTATGCTGTTGCCTTGTAATTGCAAATAAACCTCATTAAATTTAGTAAATAAATTCGTTAAATAGTTAAGTCTAGTTTCCACTTGATTAAATTTCCTTTTAATATTAGTCACGATCTGGTTTGATGAGAGCCACTATCATAGACCCCCATTTATACCTCATGGACCCCCAAATTATTTTTTTGCTGTCGTGGACCCCTTGCAGATCGTCATAGACCCCTGGGGGTCTATATAGACCACTTTGGGAATCACTGATCTAGAGAAATGACTGCTATTAATTATCATTGCTATTTATAACATTTTTATCATTGATTTTGGGAACTACATAATCTGACAGTTACATTGAGAAACAATCTTACGTTGGAAGTAGGAAAACGAGAGAGCTCAGAAAAAATGATTTTTTTATACCTCAGATAACACAGGGCGAAACAGCCTTTTGAACTAAGACCTTATGATAGACAGGAAGGAGTGTCTTAACTTTCGCAACTGAGGTCAGCGAGTCTATTAGTATATTCTTCCTTAACCGGATGCCGCATACTTTTTACGAGAAAAAAAAACATGATGCAACTCGTTTACATTTCATTCAATTAAATAAAAGTTACTGGAGAAATGGGTACATCAAGAAAAGGATTTTTAAAAAATAAGGAGGGAATGACACTTTTATATCTCATTTTCATGAATTTTAAAAAATGTCTAGGAACACATTAAGGTATCCGACTACCCTAAAATTGTGAATTTTTCCAAAAATTGGCACACACACACAAATTTTTCTAATGATTTTATTTTATAGGCCATCTTATTAGTTTTAAAAAAATACCAAGTTTATCATTTTCCGTTCACTAGAACAAAAACTACAAGTGCTTTAGTTAAAGCAGATGTCATTACTTTAAGCAAGATGTCACACTTTAAAACGAGTTTTAATCGAAATGTGATTTTATAAAAATAATCAAACGGGGTCAGCGATTGCTAAAAAATTTTGAAAATAATTAACTGAAATTTTTTGCGTAAGTTCTGTATAATAGAAGTGTTTTAATCTTCAGATTTATCAATCACTGTTTTATTACAAAATTTACAGTCCCTTATGTGGATATAATCACTGTTTTTTTAAGCAATTTCATATAGTAACTGAGATAAAGTGCTCTAGTTTTTGTAAAAATTAAAATATCACTTATTGTGAAGGTCGTTTAAACAATGAATAACATAGCAATACATCAGAATTGAAAATTTGTTCATAGACCTTTGGTACATAATGAACCGCGTTTATGTTATTTTTTGTCAATGTTTACCCATTTTCCCCCCTTTTATTTATAATAATTTTTCTCTTCTTATTTTTTGTATATTTTTCTTTAAATGTACTAAAAAAATCTAAAAACAACAAAAAAAATCCACATATCTCCATTTTTTTTAAAAAAAAGTTGTCGCAACCAGTCGGATACCTTAAGTTCTCAAAAAATTTCTTTTGAAACACACTTCAACAGTTACTTACAAAGGTAGAAAAATTTAAAGTGAAAGTAGCTACAAAAACAATTCGAACAATTTATATTTTATACTAGCTTTCATGGCCCGGCGTTGCACGGGCTTTTACCGAGGGTATAACTTATCCCCTTGTTAATTTCCTTCTTTCTTTCAGAATCTATCACTTTTATGTGGGTGTAACGCGTACGATGCGAGTGCATGACCCCTGAGTGCGTATCATGGCTTTCTCGTTTAGCATTTTCCCTTCTCTCCACAAAATCAGCACATCCAATAATATTTTTCGAAATGACTTTGATTTCTTTGTTTCTTTCCTCTCCGGAGGCCCGGCGTTGCACGGGCTTTTACCGAGTGAATAATTTAAAAATCCCCAGGGGAATTTCCTTTTTCCCTCAGGTCGATAGAACTTGTGTGTGTATGCGCGCGATGTCAGTAATTTCTTTAACTATGTCATTAAAACTCCCTTTTTCGAAATTTGTTCTTGTGTTGGTGTGGTAATTAGGAGAGAAGGGTGAAAGCTCAGATGTCGTCCTCGTCACTTGACCATGGTTGAAAATTTCAATGTTCGTCGCCAAAAACCCTCGAGTAGGGGAACAGTGCGACTTTAAAAATCACTCACTCACTTTTGAATTCTTTCGTTGCAATTTTTTAGCCCCCCGAACTGAAAACGTAGATTTCTTAAAAATAATTGTATGCTGAAAAAAGACAGAAAAGTTTAAATTTTTCAAATTACAAAATTTCACTACTACTTTAAATCTTGAAGAAAAATTGAGAGGATTTTTTGAAATGTTCGACACACGGGAAAAAGTTTCATGCAATTATCTTTTTTCAATGAAGAAATTATTAAATGATTGATTTAAGTATTTTGAGTGTTTTATTATAATTCATTCAAAAACTGAAACGTAACATTGACCTTCACTAATTCTACCGCGCATGCGCAAAAAACTCAAAAAATCTTCCCAGTGTTTTTTTAAACTTTTCATGATCGAAGCAGAAATGAACAAAATCGAATTCTCTAGATTCGAACCCAGACGTAAGAATTAGACACTCTGCGGCGTAGCGGAAGCGACGCGCAATCCAACCGCGCCACCCAGACCCGTAGCGGAAAATGAAAATAGGCAACAATAATGAATGGAAGGTTCAAATTGAAATTAATTTTTAATTGGAGGGAATCCACAGGATATTCGCATAACGATTGAAAGATTTCGATTGAAGATTACATTTAAATGTATTGCAAATTTTTTTTTGATTTTTGATATTTTAATAAAAAGCAATTAATAATAAAGAATATGCAATTTGAACATAGCTTTTTTTTTTCTAAGGAATTTATGCCTATTTAACTGACTTTTTCCAAAAAAAAATTCGAAATGGGCAAATTTTTCGTTTATTTCGTTTATGTCAAAAAAAGAAACATACATTAGGCATTATTTTAAAATAAACTATAAGTTTTATGAAAGAGAACAAAAATTTCGATACTGATAAATATTTTAAATGAATCTCAGAAATGCATTGAATGCATTTTATCATCTTAATCTGACATATATAGTTACTTAATTTTGAAATTTATATAAAGAAAAATTGACGAAAAAATAACTTTTTCACTCGCATTTTTTTTAGTTTTTACTCGCCAAAGTTACTGATTTCCCCCTGTTTAAGGCAGAATTTTTTAGTGTAACCCTTGAGTTAGAAGCGGTCGACGGCGAAACAGGTCAAAAGTCTTTGGCGCAAAGCTAATTTTCGACGCCAATGTTTGGCTAAATGTAAAATCGCGTATTATTAATTATTTTAAAAATCATTACCTTCATTTTTAGGGCATAATTTTTAAGTTAATGCTCTCAAACTTCACAAACTATTTGCAAAAATAACGTACTTTGAAATAAAAAAATGTAGAAATTACTACTGTTTAAGTTATTTCTCAGAAAAACAGCAGTTTACGAAAATCACAAAATGTTTTTTAAAATCCGTAATTTTAAAGCAATTTTTTCAATCTTCATATATGTTACGGATAATATTGCTTTACACACGGAAAAAAAGTTTCGTGCAATATTTTTAATAAATAACGAAGTTATTCAATGTCGAGTAAAAATTTTCGAGTAATTTTTAAAAAATCGCAGAAAAAAGTGTTGTTATTTTATTTTTTAAATGAATGGATCTAAAAAAGAAAGGCTTGAAGTTAATTAGTGTAGAATATCGATTTAATAACACGAAAAGAAATTCATACGCAACGATTTAGAAATAATTTTCATAAAAACGCATCAGTTTTAACACTATTTTAAAAAATTCGAAAAAAATAGAAAATATTGTTATTTTACAAAAAAAAACTTATACCGTATCGTGGAGAAATAAATGATCTTTCCGATTCTGTAATTATTTTTTGTCTTATTTCAACACCGAAAATTGGATGACAATTTTAAAATGATGGAAAACGTAAGATTGCCACTCGGCCGAAACGGAACGGAAGTTCCGCCAAGTAAACAACCGGCAGGAGTAAAACAATTAGGCGTTTTAAGGTTTTTAATTAATATCTTTTCAACTAATTACAATATCGGAATATAAATGGGCAATACAGCTTCCCCGGAAAATTCCCGATCTTTTGGTACCCTCCGCGACTTTCTGCGTCGTACGGTTCGTGAGAAGATAGACGCACATACATACATTGATAGATACGTTTGTTTACCTTCGAATTTTAATAGTGTAAGAAGATGTGATATAGCTAAAAGAAACATATAGTGTGAGTGGAGGAATAACCAAAAGAGAAAAGCAAATGTACAACTTCCTACAGTCGTAGAAAGTATTCAAAACCTACAAATACTTTCAAAGAACCCCTCCACCACAAATATTTTTTTTTTCTTCAGAAGAACTGAAAGAATCATACCATTCAATTGCTCCTCAAAAATTGATAAAATGTGTTTCACAACAAAATCATTACTCGAAGATAACATTTGAAATTTAAAAAAAAAAAAATTGCACCTATATATTTAATTTTTTTTAATGTAAGAACGGCAGAAAGTTCTACACAAGCCTAATGCATACACGAAGCAATTTGACAAACTTTTAAATAGAAAGTATTGAAATAAATAGAGATTAAGAAAAAGACATTTAAAACTAATTGATAATATATCTTGAAGTTATTTTTTTTTACAAAAAAAAAATTACACTTATGATATTACATCGGTTATTGAACTTTATCTCAGACAAGAAATCTGGATTCCAGAGCCTATTATTAGAAAGCAATTTATGCATATAGGAAAAAAATAATCTTCGCCAACCAGACAGAAATTGATGAGGAAACAATTTTTTCCCCCATCCAGTTTAAATACCAACTCAATGTTCGAGATTTACTCTGAAAAGCAGCCTATAAATTAAGTAGAAAGAAAATTACTTACACCAGACAACTTGTGGCTAAAATAAAATTGTTGGTTTACCCAAGGAAAGTCATTTAAATTGTTTACGAGATTTCAACAACTCCCTTCACCCTTTAAAAAAGCAAGTGCATTTTCACGCAGAAAAAAATTAACACCCTTTAAAATCTGCAGATACAAACCTGTCTACAAGCAAGTCAAAATTCTATCAGTGTAAAAAGTTTTACGACTTCAGATTTTTTTCTCCTTTGCTGTCGTAAAATTGTGACAGGTCAGTTTCGAAAAGTGAAAATTTGGCGAACTGCCATGTCGGTTGATGGCGAGAAACAAATGAAACCGGCGCCAAGGCGTCGATGTACCAAGCGCCATGTTTTGTCATCCATCAGTCTACGATAGTGATTTTCCGACGTAAATAGAATAAAATGGAAGGACAAAAAAGACTGCAACTGATGACATTTGAACAGACGATGAAAGAATTGAATTAACGCGCTTATCGACAATAAGCATCAAAACAAGACGGGTGAAATATTTATTTTTATTTTCATGAAAGATTTATGACTTGAAATTTGGCAACTAACTTTCGAAGGGTCTCCGGCTCTCAAACTATAACAAATTAGTGCATGAAGTGGAATGTAATGTTTAACGGAAAAATTAAGTTTCCGCATAAAATTCGGTGGTAAAGGAAAGTAGGTAATTTCATTATGAGGATAAAAGCTCTGGAAAGTTGTTTGTAGTTGACCGCTTACGTAATTATTTTCCTTCATAGAAAGATCGTTTGTATAATAAAGGAGACCAGAGTAAATATACTCGAACGGTTTAAAATAAGATCGATCAGAAGTATATTTTGAGAAACACGGGTGAAATTCACGCTGGATCACATGCATATTAAATGCATGATTTAATTCTGAAATATGAAAATAATTGATAATCTAAATTTTAATGTTTGATTTAATATTTTAATCTCAAAAATAAAAATGTAGCAAACTTCAGGGAAAATGAATGCAGTTACTAACTACTGCAGCGTTTTGTTTTCATAAATTAAATGTATTTTTATGTATTTTACTCGTATCAACAGTGATCAGTGACTGTATCAAAATTAATAGTTGAGAATTAGTCAATAGTTTGATAAAATATTCTAATGCATTTTGTGGAATGACCTAATACATGTAAGAGTTAATCAACTGAAATCCTTTTTTGCTAACTAAAATACATTGAACACCGCCACGAGAGTTTGAAATCTTAATGTTTCAATTATCCAAGTGCTGATCCTTACGCGCGTATATTACTACAATATAGAATATAAAAAAAAATTTGATTCTATATTACAGCTAGGTTATACATTTTCAATCGCATTCAATTTCAGGAAAAAAAGCCACTTCAATTAATTAGCAATTTTACTCTCAAAAGAAGAATACCTTTCTTAAAATGTTCAATAAAAAAAAAAGAATCTAATGTGCATTCATACACTAAGCCTACACTGAAAAAAAAATTTTCTTTGAAAAAAATTAGTCACTCCTCTTGCAATGCAATAACACTTATTTCCAGAATGCACTTTACAAAATTGAAAAGATGAAATAATGGAGGGCAAAAAATCCTTCTCAAGCCATTGAAAAGAACAGCTCCATCACCTTTGAGAGGAAAAAAAAGTCCCACAAAACCCGTCGCTTTTAAATATCCCTACCTCACTTTAACGGCATATGCGGATAAAGCACCTAAATTCAGCAAACTATAAACAAAATGGCCTCAAAGAAACGTGAATTTAAGTAAAAAAGCCATTTTCTTCGAACGACAGATAAAAGAAGATCGGTTTCCGAGGTATTACGGCTTGAAGCAGACAAGAGGGAGGTTCTAAGCCACTTTGTCGCGTGGTTTTGAGAAAGAAGGATCCCAAATCGAACCATCCCTCTCTTTTACCCCATTTTCATTTTCCCACCCCATCAATTCGTTCGATCAGCTCGATGAAGACTCCTTTTTAAGAAGAGATCAATCACAACGGAGAGAGAGGAAAGGGACCCACATACAGGAACTTGTGAAAAGAAATTGATGAAATAGAAAGGAGGGTGAATGATAAAAGAAAAAGGGATTGTCACGAGAACAAATTGATCATTTAACAAGAGTGTATTGACAAAGTTGACAGTAGGAGATGGTTTATTGTTTATCCCACGCACAAATTTAAGCTGTATGACATTCTCTCTTAACTGAGAACGACAATTTGAACAATTTATATTTGTTTTTATTCGCAAGTGTCTCTCTCTCTCTCTCAAAGGTTGAACCATTTGATTGTTATAAATTTACTTAATAGTCGCGAGATAAAAGTGGCGCGTTCTTAATTATATTACTGATGTTTAGACTCAAGAAAAGGGTGTGAAAAAATTCTAAAACTACTGGGGTCCTCATAAAGGTATTTTTCTCAAATACATTTAAAAATATGCAGTATTTATTTTCAATGGATCTTATCAATAGTTAATAACTTCACAAAACGTTTTAATTTTAAATAGAGAACAAATCAAAATGGTACATATAGTCTAATCACGTTATAACGGTATTACGAGATAAGATGTAATATTTTTTATTACATCTATAATACTTTTCACTTAAACAAGAATCTTTATCGTACTTCAAAACGTTATCCATTTTTTTATAATGAAAAAATAAGCTATTCGACAAATTCTTTTTATATCATCAAAGGATTGTAAAAATTCCTTTTCGCGTGACATATATTTTCTTTTGTTTGCAAGGCAACATCGTCAAACAAACAAGCCTAGAAAAAATTGTCGAACACAAAAAGCGTGAATTTTTTTCTTTCGTAGGACTTGCATTATATTAAACATCGCATATGTTCAGTAGTTTTAACACGTACGAACACTAGCATCATTTTTTAAAAATTTGTTTCGCTTTTTAAAAAAAAAAATAAGTCAAAAAAATTTATACGCTTTTTAATTCTGAAACGTGAATGAGTAAAAAAAAAAAAGAGAGTGAGAGAAGTTTCTTCCCGCCGCATGTGTAACAAAAAAAAGTCTAAGTTATATGAAATATAAATGTTATTTTTTATTGTTTTATCAATTCGAAATGCTTTGACTTAATATAATTCAGATGTTCAAATTCTGGGCTTGCAAAACATGGTTCTATTGTCATGAAACGACACTCAATATTTAAATTAAAAGATCACAAATCATAAGTATTCTTATTTATTTCAATGCATAAAAAGAATTTCGTAACATTTCAAGAATTAAAAAAGTCTTGAGTAAAGTTTTTTTTAAATGATTCATATTCGTGAAATCATACTAATGAATGGTTTCAACAAATCAATTTTTTTATTATTTTGAAAATGCGGTTTTTTTTTTTTCTTTCCGTTTTGAACAAAACGTAAAAAATAAAGCGCAATGACGTAGTCCCAATGAAACGAGAGACCAAACCCAGCTTTTTTCGAAAAAAAATCTACAAAAAAAACTGGCATTAATGCATTGGAAATTAATTCTGAACGCTTTCAAAACAAAAACATTAAAAGAAGGAAAAATTAGTGTTATACAAATAGAAATTATACAAAACGAATTTTTAATTATATTGGTACGTTTCAACTCTTTATATGTACATTTTCTATTTATTTTAATATAAAAAATATATGAAAAAAATTTATAGTTTAAGCCACTTTGAGTTGTAAGCGTTGATGCCATGTGAAATGAAAATCATAATATTCAACAATGCTTTTATAATTTTCTTTATAAAATGTCATTTTTCTTAATTAAACCGTGAATGATAATTGTCGCCCTTAGAAGCAATGCAATGACGGACTTCTGAATTTTGAATCATGATCATGCAGAGAAGACGACATCTAGTGGTGTATCCTATTCTCCAAACTTCCACAACCTACTAACATAAGGACCTTGTATCTCGGAAGATTTGAGTGCAATAGCTACGCTCCCAACGAATCCTTAGTAACATAGCGATTGGAAATCCCGATTCCAATCGGGCGCAAAAGGCGCAAATAATGTCGAACTCAAGCTCAAACACTCGACTATCGTGACAGACAGTTAATTAAATAAAGTTTTATTCAAAAATTAGGAGAAAAATCGTCAAACTACTCCCCAGGGCGAATGTAGAAATAAATATGGACCTATAATAAAAATAAGTACAATTTTTCTACTCAGAACCACTCCGACACTTGCAAACCGGAGTTCTAAGAAATTCAGGACACGAACCATTCCAGGCCGTTTGAGTCGAAACATCCGAAATATTTCTTTCACACATCAAGTCCATTCACAATTTCCTATCTCCTCATACACCACATAGCGAACTTCCTTCATCACTTAGTTCTCCATAGTAAATTCCAGATATCAACCCGGAACAAAAAAAAGGAAAGAAGGAACAGAATAAGTAACGATGGACACAGCACAATTCTTAGTTTCTTTCCATCTGACAGCAGCTTTTTCCCTAAATCACAGTAGCTACAAAATATCCACCAATGCACCGGAGGGCAATGGGCACTAAATAAGCAGGTGACGTCACAGGAAGCGTGGCGGTTCCTTGGCACGAAGGACAAAGAATAAAAAAGGGGGGAAAAGGCGCGAAATCTTGCCGATGATGCAGAAAAGAAACTATTCCAGCGTCTGAGCCGTGGGCGTTCTAACCTTCGACGAGTATGACTATTGCACCCATATTTTTTTTAAGAACTGCTGAGTTCGTTTGCATTTGGCTTAAGATTCAGAATTTGTTATAGCATCTTGCAAAGACATGTGTCGGGAAGAAAGTGGTAATTTCACTAAGTGCAGTCGCTTCATTGGATCAGTATAAATATCGCGACGGAAAAGAAATTGAAGTGGTTTGAAGTTTGGTTTGGGGGTTGGCGAAAACTTCGATCCACTGCCAACCATAACAAATAGATCTGTCAACTAAGTCATTAATTTGATTTGGTTTGCTGAATTTCCAACAACGCGGTATTTTAGGGAGATTTCACCCCACATTTTGAAGGATAAGGGGAAAATAAATTCATTTGCTAAGTGATATAGAATTCAAGAGTCTTCAAGCTGTCAACAAGAATCAGTATCAAAATGTTTAAGTACATCATAAAATGCTAATCAATACTATATTCTGACTTTGTCCAAGTATAAAGTGCAGAATAACTTAAAATACTGTACATTTTGGTTTAAATCGATGCATTTTTTTTTTCTCTGCATTTCAAATTTTTTTCACGTTTTATTTACTTTTTCTTAAATTTGAAAAAAATATTTTACACTCTAATAAAAAAAAATTCACTAACTCATTGAAAATTTCTACACTACAAAAAGTTGACACATACAACAATATATTTCATAATCATGCGGATTTTTTATATGCAAAAGCAATTTTCAGTCAGAAAATTGCTTTGAATTATCAATTTTGGAGATTAATGGTTAAACAAACACTAAGTATTCTTACATGGTTCAATTCAGATTTTTTAGCACATTGCTCTTAACACAAACAATTTGTGTATGTTTCAGTCGCATTAAAAATTAAATAAAAAAATATTTGAAGCAAATTTAAAATTAATACTGAATACTGATACATTTTTTTTTCTGAAGATAGTTATTATCAATTCCTAAATTTTAACTTCGTAATCATGAGAACCATATATAGTAGTTTCCTCTATGAAGAAAATCTACAAAATTTTCAAATAAATTTTAAAAAATTAAACTTTTTGAAACAAAGAAAATTTTTAATGTAAAAAAGTAAAATCCCAACAATTTTCCTTCTTTTAAGAAATAACCTTTATATAATTGAGCTTATTTTTAATGTCTTTTTCATTTCTAAAAATATATCCACCTCGACAGATATTTCATTGATTCGTTTCTTACATAAATATATATATATATTTTTTTAAATATAATTTTTCCAAGTTTCGAATGCATATTATAAATATACAACTTTGCAAAAGAGACATTTTAGAATTTGGGCACTATTTGTTTCCGAAGATGAATAAGGTCTATGTGATCTCGATATTCTAAGAAATTTTTCCTTTAACTAAAACTTTTTTTTCTCTAAAAAGAAAAAAGCTATCTTTCTATGCCACACTGATTGAAAATTTAATAACCGCATTTCATAGGGTTTTTCAATTTTTTAAAAAAAATCCACAGTATAGTGTGCAGCACAATGATAATGTCAATACCATATGCTTTGATCTCAACGATAAGACCAGTGCTCAATCATAATTAATTGCAGTATACTCGTTTAAAATAATTTATCTGGAGGGTGGAGAGCTTATCGAAGTCTCTTTATTATATCCAGAAAAAAAATTAGCTCTTCGTTCTGAAGATCGTCCTTTGACATTGATCGATGAAAATACATGGTTGGAATAGCAAGATCAGAAAGGAATTGCTCAACTGTATCATGAGATCAAACCGCTGACTTGATAGTGATGTAATTGATCCGAAAAAAATATGGATATGAAATGGCAGAGAAATGGATTTGATGAATTAATCATAAACTTCAGAAAAAGTCGTTTTTCCAACGAAAAAAAATTGAATATATATTTGTTGAATAGACACACAAAAAAGTAACTATGTCACCTGAAACAATAGCACTAATCAACGCCAATCTGGAGTTTGTAGGATTAATGAAAATATTTATTAAATGAAGTACACTGTGTGTGCGTGGGTGCCTTTGTGTGTGTATGAGTGAGTGTGAGAATATTCCCCCCCCCTTTTTTTTATTATGCAGAAATTTTCTTTGTAGAATGTCATAATAGCTGTACTCATTTCGATTTTGGATCACAAAATATAAATAAGCAAATACAGATAATTGTATTGGTAAGGTCCAATGGAGTTTAGAATGAATTTTGTGAAAAATACACAATTTTTAAAATTTTGTATTTTTGACATACGCAAATATGTATGCGAAAGAATAAAATAATTTTGAAATCAAAGTTCATGCAAAAAATTTTAATCTGAAATCTTGATACAAAGAATATCTTAATTTTATAGTTTTCTAAAAATCCATGATCATAAGTTACATTTCTTTGGTGGGGCTAGATTCGTAAATTTCATAAGACTAATGAAATCTATATTATTCTTTCCAAAAATCGTATTCTCATTAAATGTTCAATACTCTTTCGTTTTACTGTAACGATTTTTTTGTTGCTAATTTTCAAACTTGTAAAAAATTAGTAAAAAAAAACATGCATAAATGTTTAATTTTTATTTTGTATAAATCGGATAAGTTTTTCTAAAATAGTTAGAAACAACGTAGAAAGGCGTTAATATTGTGTACTTAAATGTTGTTTAAACATTTCTAAAAGAGTTGTACAAATTTAATTAAAATATCCAGTTTCGTGGGACTTAGAGTAAAAAATTACTTTTTGGCACTTACCCATTTTATCACACTACACATTTTCGCTGACCAATTGGCGCATTTTGGCTTGTTTTTCCGCTATGCTAGGCTTTCTAATAACTAAAATCCCAGTTAAACGACAATGCATCACTCCGGGAAAAATCGCGAAACAAAAAAAAAAAGCACCAAGTAGTGCAGAAATAATGAAAAAATATGAATTTGTTTGTGTAAAATAACTGAATTCCCTAAATTTCTCTCAATTATGATCCAGAAATTCACTGTAAGGAAGAATTTTGATATAGTCACTATAATGCCCATGATAAGAAATAAAATTTGACTTTGTCTCGCAATTATATAATAAAAGCAATATATACCCACCACCAACAATTATTTTTGAATTTACGTTGTCTGAAAGGTCTTGCTGCAACAACAGGATTTGCATCAACGATTTGGGCAAATTTAAGCTACCAATTTTAACAAATATTATTCTTTGCTCAGCAGCCAAACAAAATTTTATTTATCATTACACGTTTAGAATGATATAGTGATAAATCTATATAGTAAAATATAACTCAAATTTACCAAGGGATTCTGAAAAGAAATAATCGAATATACTTTTTCAGGTTATACATAGTTATGCTCCTCTACATCTTGAGCGGTAGAAAACTAATACATTTTTAATCCAAAATTTATGATACTAATATTAGTCAATCAGTTTTATATAAATAACAAAATGTATCGACCGAAGTCAATTAATTTGGAACGAATCCATCAACAAGAACAAAAATGTTTTAAAGCGGCACTTAGTATTTTTTCCTGGAGATATAAAAATAACAAGACACTATGTCTGCTAAAAAACAACAGAAGATATATAATTACTGTCAAACGCTGATTTATTAGACAATCTAGTAACTCCATCAAGAAGCATGAAATTAATACATATATTAAGAGGAGGACAAGCCTTACCTAAAATGGGCAGAACTTTGATACAATGAACCGCACTTGATTGAACCAGACGTTAGCCATGAAGAATAAAACAAGCCATTAATCTAAAAAGGCTTATCTACCTAATTACAACTATTGTCTATGAGAACTATAACATGTCTCTGTAACTAAGTAATCGAATTTTTTTTTTTTTTTTTTTTTTTTTTTTTTACGTAAAGAACGAAGTAACATTGCATTTAACAAGCAGGTATTTATACGTTACAAAGCCCTTCTTTATGTATGTATGTTTCTGTCTATTAAAAATATATAAAAATAAATTTGATTTGCACAAAAGAAAAAAGTTAAGTATATCTTTGCACAAACTCGTCTCACGATGTTTCAGAAAGATAAATGACAAGCAGCAATCTTCTTTGAAAGTTGATTCTTGTTTAGATAGTACAGATTATACTTCTGGTACAAAGAACGTAAATTTATGCATTTGTTCATATTTGTATTATACCTATTTTTTAAAAAAAAAAAATAATCAAACAGGATTAGAGCAAAATTTGTATTTAAATCAATCAAATTCACCAATTTATAGTGCAATTACTATAACTATTACAAAATCTTTATAATGAATGTCATTCCCGCAAGCATTCAATGATGTTTGTATTCAAACGCTTGAATAAGACCGACCAAATTCTATTTCAATTTTTCTATTGCATTATAGATATAAAAAACTTTTCTTATAACAAATAATTTCCTATTCACTAAATAATTCAAATCCCGTAAGTTTGTTGAAAGATTTTTTATTAATGGCTCACTCAGCAGCAACACAAAGGATAACAAAAAAAATTTTAAAAAAAAAAGAGTGACGAGATTCAAAATTATGATGTTTGTGGCACCTTACTCCAAACTTTCACACTACACCTATGAGGATGTTGAGCTTCCACAGATTTTTCCGTGCATTTACCTCTCTACGATCAGCTTTCAACGACACCAAGGCATAAAGTCACGACTTATTGAAGCAACTCCTCTATTGAAACTATGACCAGAGGACTACGAGTTTGAAACTATGAGCACTGTGCTAACGGCAGCTAACATAAGTTTGTGTTGATTTTTGCTCAGAATTAGATCCACTTCAAAGAAATAAAAGGATACAAAATACGTGACAGTAAGCCCGATGGGGTTAAGAGACACTTCACGTCCTTTTCAACAACAATTAAATGCTGATCTGATTTGCTTATTTCAATTCCTAATATTAGCTCACACTCTCTATATTTATCTTGTTCAAATTTTCAATCGTTGATAAAATGCATTTTAAAGCACTCAATTGAGCAGAAACTTTATATACACGATTATTTTGAATGACAATACAGTGATTTAATTATAATTAATAAAAAGTAATTGATTAAAACTAATAATTCAAAGAATTACAAATAGGGCCTCAATGGCATCATTTTTGGCGACTTTGCGACCATTTTGGCGACATGGGTCAAAACTTGAAAAAGTTTTTTTCTCATATTTTAAAGCGCTCATTTGAGCTGAAATTTTCTATACACTATTGTTTTGGGTAACAATACGATAATTTAATTATAATTAAAACTAATTAACTGAAAATAATTATTTAACGAATTACAGATACAGCCGCATTGGCTTCATTTTTTGCGACTTGCTTCAAAACTTTAAACAGATTTTTTTCCCCTCGCGTTTTAAATCATTCAGTTGAAATGAAATTTTATACAAAACGAGTGTTTGGATAACAATACGATACTTTAAAAAAATTTTAAAAAATTAATTGCCACTTAATGTTGTGATTCTGTCATATGCATATACACATTTATATTAATTGCAACTATTTAATAAAAAAAGAAAGAAAAAATTTCCGATTTAAGTAGGAATTGATCGAATTTTTTTTTTTAAAATTGCTTGTTTTACGTCGTACGCTAAAGCAACACAACTGCTATCGGCAACAGACATAGTAATTTTGAACCTCGATCACGTGATGAGCACGACACTTGAGCAGGCACCCATTTTCCTACCTTTCACATTTCAATCAAATGAAAGTTATGACACTGAAAACTATGACTTAACTTTCACACTCCAGCATATACGAAACAAGCCCTATGTGCGTAATAATGGGTAGCAATACCCATTACTATGCACGGTATTCTTGAACAAGACACATAACTAAACTCGAAAGTGTGTGGTTATCTATGAAGTTTGCAAGGGTACAGTAATAGAGCGTATGACACACTTTCCATTTGCTAATGCTCATTTTTTTAAAAATCTCAACCAAAATAAATGTAAAAGAAATCCATAATACTTTAGAATGGTTATAACGTAACTTAATATTTTTCAACTCCACACACCCATAATTTTTTTCTCAGAAAATTCAACTTAATAAAAGTTGCATCGAATACTGTACCATTCATTAAAATAAATATTGTCGGTAGAAAATATTTAATTCATATAATAATGCAAGTCATACAAAAGGGGCCGAGATCCTCCAGCTAATATTAAATTTTGATAATAATACCTTTCTCTCTAACGTAGGATGCACTAAAACGCATGCGCTTTCAAACCACGTTTAATTAAGCGTCAGTTAACATAATTATAAATGAAAATCATTTTATTTCTTACTCAAAAAGACATCTGGTCAAGCGTTAACTCGAAAACAACCCATTCTAAATAATATTATAACATATTTAATGTTTACTACAGTAAATCCAATGGTATCTTATCATAAACATCTTTTCTATATCCTACCGAAGCAGGAATTATTTTATGTTCTGCAATGTTTATACGGTACACAACACGGCAATCTTTAGTTCTGAAGCTTCTATATCCTTTCAAATTACCACTTAGCGGTTTACCAACCTTGAGCTGCAATTTCATTTTCTATGAGTTTTTTTATTTTTTTTCTTATTTCTGGCGATACAATAATAAACATAATTTCGCAATTTGAAAGTAAATCTAACATGTGAATTATGTAACGAGATTAATACGAGTGAATTATGAATAAATTATGTGGACGTGTAAATTACATAAAATCATATCAATTAGGAAAAAAGTGCAATCGAGTCGGAGATGAAATATTAATAGTTCTAGTACAATTCTGTGAATTATAAGAATCAACTGTTTCATTATTAAGTAGATTATGTTTAGCAAAATTATTAAAAAAGCCATAAATAATAAGGAAATTTCACGTATTTTAGAAATGCCGACAGGATACAAAGTAAAAAATGTATTGTGAAGGCCATAATTCATTACAAATATATTTAACATGTAATTTGTAGATGAGAAAATAATTTATGTCTAGAGAGAAGACGATAGTTGTGCTGAAAAAATAGGACAGCGGAACGCAGTGATCTCCATGATCAAGGTTGATAGGTAATTGATCAAATTACAATTTTTAACAGCCTATCATTTACTTTCAAGCGAAGGTTATCGGAAGATCAGAAAGAGATCAAATTAACCGAGTGGGTGTTTGAGCAAGCACCTTGGTTTCAATTCCTCTATTTCCTGCTAACATAACTTCCTGTGACAAGTTACTACGTAAAAAAAATCAGGATTTCAAGTTGCGATTTTTCAGACGATTGTCAGGAATTATCGCCACCATCATCATAACGGTTGGAAAGACAACCCTGGGTGGCCCAAGAGTTTTTTTTAGAACGTTGCATCTCCCGGGTCCTTTCTTCTATTAGATTTCATTAGATTCTCACTACCCAGTTGTAAAAGTAGTATGATTCGAAGAATTAAATTGCTGTGTGCGCAATGTGTTCCATTAGAACATTCTTCAGTACTCTCCCATTTCTAATCCACTCCTTGATGTGATATTCTGATACCTAGAAATGCGAGTATTCTTTATTGCTGTTGATGACGAATGACTTTTTAGTGGTTTTTCTTCTACATCTGTCTTTTAAATTTTGGATATAACACTCGTCCTGCTAATAAATATTTTTAATTAATATGAAATAACTTTCAATCTAATCAATTCACTTCAATCCAAAGTTTTTCGGTTGCTTTACAAAAAAAAAAACTTGATAATTTTTGTTTGTTTGAATTAATGTGGCACTAGAAGCAGCACAATGAAATATGAACAATCATTTTTCATTTCGAATTTCAGTCATATACAAAGGATGACACACAAGTTGGCCAGACATTCTTTAAATATCCTCATCATTATGCACTCGAAGATTTGGATACTACCTAATAACATTAAGATTGTCCGTGCTGCTCCAAATACCGTTGCATAGTAGTCAGTGCCGATTTAAACTGATTTCGGGCCCTGGGCGCAGAAGATCTACGGGCCCCCTTCGCACTGGTGGATCGAAATTTATTACCAGAAAACCTGGTTGTTCAACATTTCCGGGCCCCGGGGCGCCCGCCCCAAACGCCCAACGGATAAACCGGCACTGACAGTGGATACTTGTGGGCTCCAAACAAGCCAACTTCCTGACTCATAGTCCTTGATATGCCTGCATGATCTTACAAAGCCGACCTAGCAATATGTCTGTCATCTCTTCCGTTCACGGCGGGAGGTCGCCGAGATGAGATCTTACATGACATTCAATAAAACCCTCCATAGTTAATCAATCCCATTTTCACATAACAATCGTTGAATACTGACCCAAATTGTGTAGCAATATTGTGGAACGATAAACGGCACACCTGATCGGTTACGATCCTGCCGCTATCGAATTCTGACACGTGTTGGAAACTGATTCTTCTTAAACCGAAGCATTAACTATCGTCTCACCAGTGGCGTAACGCACCCCCCCCCTTCCCCGGCAACATGGTGAGGCATGATTCTGACTGACGCCAAGTACGTATTTCGACTTGGGGGGCCGAAAACTTGATTTTCCAGGGATGCCCTAGTATTCTCCGTTACACCACTGGTCTCACAAACCATCGCCATTTAAATGCCAGTAACTTTTCACACAGATTTTGAGATGCCGTTACGCTAACTATTCATTTGAATACGCTTAAAGGCTATAGCATATATTCCAGCATCTTCTTTACATAACATTTTAACGTTTCTATCATCAGTCTCCTTGTGTTGTGTAAAATTTTAACGGTCAGCATAGTATACTTCATCAACCTCGTTGCCAAACATTTATGGGAACTTATTCTGTACCTTTAGATACATTTTTTTAATTTATCATAGTTAAAAAAATTAAAACCCTTGAGATTATTTATTAACGCAGCAATAGCAACATGAAGACTATTTGCAACGGGTCTCGCAATTTTGAATGACGGTGAAGTGGTGAAGAAGACACCCGAACAAGCAACTTCTCCAAACTTCTAAGTATGTGAATGAGAGTATTTTGACATGCATCATCCTAGCTACATGAAACATTCGTGAGAATTTAAAGCACAAATAAAGACAAGATATGCATAATAGTTAAGCGTTTTAAGTAGGCTTTAGAACTAGATTGAAAACAATGAAGCTAAACTATAATTTCAATCTTTATTAAAAATATGATTTCCAAACTTATCTAAAAAAAATGTAACACACCTAAATTTTAAACGAGTCAAATTACTATGTAAAGAATCAAAACAGTGAGCAACGGGCAATGAGAATACTCTAAAAACCCGCATTATCATTTGGATAAGCAAATTTAAAGTTTATTAAATTAGATTACAACATTAATTGCATGTTTTAATTGTTGCTTATTTGTTTTTACTACGTTTGACTATTTATGCATAAATAATGTCCATTGTCATGTTCCAGAGTGCAATAAGTAATCGTGGTATAACTACAAATGGTTAATAGAATTTTTAATTTTCATAAACTTATCATATTTTCATTTTAAAAACAACAGAATTTATAAAGAAATATTTACAATATATTTTTCTGTACTATCCACACTTTGGGCCATAACCCCAAATATCAACCTTTCACAACTTTCAGAATTCGTGCAAATACCATTAAGATTGATCATGTGATCAAAGAACCATCACGTATTAGATTTAACCAACTTTTCAAATGAATCTTCTTTTTTTCAATAATTTCAAAGAGCGGTGTGACCGTAAAATCAGAATTTTAGACTTGCTTTGTCTACCCTTAGGTCAACGTACCCTTTCAGTACAAGATAAATGACTAAGTTTGACAGGTGGTTCCACTAGATCAGAACTGTTAAATGAACCAGCCGCCTGTTTTGTTTTTTTTTTTCCCTTCCAAAAATTTTAACAGAATGGAATGGGATATAAGGCTGACGTTCCAACCTGCAGGGAAGCAAATTAAATAAAATATATGGTTATTTTATACTCAAGTGGCAAAATGATTAACTCAATATTGTGATCCAAGGCTGATACATTGTTATTTTATTCTATAACAATGTTATAAATTACTTTTTTTTTTATGTAGCAAGCGATACGAACGAGATTTATATGTTGCTCCCAATCATAGTTTGGGCAGCAAGTTTTACGAGGATACGATTTTAAGCGATTCGCATATAATTAATTCCTGGAATACAATTTTTTTTAAAAAATAGCTCATGATTTTTTTTAAAAACAATTTTTAACAAATAAATTTTAAAAATAAACATTTTACCAATAACTTGTGTTTGCTGAGAATATTTGTTAACAATACATGAGCTTGTAAAATAACTGACAAAAACCCAAAACTCATTCTGCATCAAATTTCAAGCATACTTCCGTAAAACCGAGGCGAAAACAAAAAAAAATGGTTATTAAACTAATTCAAATCTTTAAGAAAGACATCAAAACACAAACAGTATTGTAAATAAAAGAATGGTAAGATATTTATGAAATGACAATCTAGATGATCCTGAAAATCATACAATGCAAAATTTTAAAAAATGGCGAAGTTAAAAAACAATCTGGAATTTCTATTCTTAAGAAAATGGCACGAAACGTGTATCAAAAAAAAAACTAGTAATTTACATTTAAAAAAATACAACTATAAAAACCAAGAATTCATAATATAAAATAAAACAGCATAAAATTTTTATCATTTTTACAAGTACCTAAAAAATGCAAAAACAACAAATGGTTCTTAAGAAAACTTAATTAGAGAGAATATTTATAGAATAAACATATGAGTAGTTGTGTGTGTAATTTTTCTAAAATCCTTTGCTTTTACGAATATTTCATCTTGTTCGTATTTCTTTTTGAAAGTTTAAGCTTTACATAAAACCATGGAAATATTTTAAAATTCTTGAATTGATAATGATCCACTTGACTTTGGAAGAAGAGACACGAAGCAAAAATTCTACCCCAACTCCAAAGAAAAAAAAATTATTCATGTGTACCATAAATTTTTCGCTGTACTCGTAAATCTATTCACGAATCGACAGATGGAAAGTTTACGTAGCCATCAATGGCTAATGACGAGATTCTTTAGTCAAGTTTTAAAAAATACATAGTTCAATTGCAAATAAGGATATGTCGAACTTTTGTATCAAATATAAAGTTTTAAGTCTTTCTTTATATGCATATATGTATATTTTTAAAAACTCATTTAACTTAAAAATAAATATTTCGAAAATTAAAAGTATGTATATTAATCGCTTGAAATATAACTTCTTACAATCTAAGAAAAACTATCATTAGAAATAGCACTATTGTATCAAACTTTAAATTTTATCTCGAAATAAAAACATTTTACTTTTTAATATTTACAATAATCATTAAATTTGAAATGTAAAATATACCCTACAATGTTTTGATATTAAAAGCTATCAATGGAAAATTATGCATTCCCTCTAACTTTTTTTATATTCTAAAAATTGAATAGCTTAGTTTAAAATTGCTCAACCTTTTGGATGGATGTAGTGAAATAGCTCTCCTTTTTATTTGTTTGTTATTCACAGGAAATATATATTCTACACTACTTTTTTACAACACCTTATTTTCCCCTTTAGTTCCATGCCAAAATTGTGGAGGTGGAGATAGGTGGTGTCGCCATCTATTGTTAAGAATTCCAACCTGTCTCACAGGCAATGGCAACTTTCATTCCTTCCCTGCGGGAAGGACACGACAACAACACCTTATTTCATATATAGAAAGTTTATTTTTATCTCCAATGAATTTTGAATTAAGTATATATAACTATTACACAGAATAGGAATTTGAAGTAATTAGAATTTATATAGCAAGTTATACAAAAATAAATTACTGCCGAATTTTATCCACGCCAGTTTATTCCAGAACAAAGAATAATTTTTAACGCTTCAAGGAACACCCAAAACATTTAACACAATTCAGCTTATTCAGAATCTGTTAAAATTGTAATTTATGAACCAAAATACAAGAACTCAGAAAACTATAAAAGAAATGATACACATCCATAAATAAGATTTCAAGGGTGGAAAAATACTGCAGAGGAAAAATATATACCTCCTGGGGAAAAATAACGCCACACACATGAAATTCTTTCAAAAAATTATAAGTAAATCAAAAGAAATATAAACACGTTTGTTATTATTTTCAAAAAATCTAAAAGAGAAAACTTATTTTAAATAAAATATGCAAATTCTCGATTTTGAAAAGCAAAATGTTTAAAAGAACAGAATACGTTAATTGCTTAACCCACATAAAATATTTTTAGTGTAATCATTTATTTAAACGTTGTAAAAGTTGAACAGAAATTGTTGTTTTTAATGGGACTTAGTTTTTCAACTGTAGTACTTATTTGTACTTTAAATTCAATGAATAATGTTAAAAAACAACAAATGCCATCACATACAAATATCGAACTATTTTAAGTTTACAATTTGATAAATTAAATCGCCCAAAAAAGTTATGAAAGAGAGAAATGTTTAAAAGATATTTTTTCCTAACAATAGAATTAAAAATATATTGCTCATTATAAATAAAAATCCAAATTTTTTAAAAAATTTATAAATTTAAAAGTAAATGCGAGAGATTAATGAGATCTAAAAGTAAATGTGAAAGATGAATGAGATTTTTAAAAGTAAAAGATATGTATGAATTTCTTCACTCTTTTAAGTTCTGTAACTTTGAAATACGTTACACAGATGGCGCCATAGCTATAATTTGTATCCTGTTAATTTTTATTTCAAACGGTACACATTTTAATTCTATAGTTTTATTATACATTTTTTTAAATTTTATGTTTTCGAAATTTTAGCTATATTTTTAAATTGTTTGCTCTTTTGAAATTTATTCTTTTTTTTTTTTGGCAACATTTCCAATTACATAATACACTATCAAAGTCATTCTTTCATTTTACTAATAGCATTCAGATTGATTACACGAGCAGACGTTAAGCATAGGCGATTTTCAACTTTATATAGTTTTATTCTTCACTACTTTCTGCTTAAGGGGAAGGCTAGGATTTCATAAAGAGAGCTTAACCCTACACACACACTTCACTGCTTTAAATCAGTGACAGCTTTAGAAAACATAATAGTTTTCTATTTTGGGTCTACTTATTATAGTTTTCATGTTCTGGGGTCTTTCTTTCAGAATTTAAGCCCCTTATGATTTGTAAGATATATAATCTATTAATCATAACTTTGATTAATTCTTACGTTGCATACATTTAAATATATACATTAAAAAAATTAAGATAAAAAGACATTTAAAAAAGTGCATAATATATTTCCCGTTACATATTTTGTACAAAATTTAAAAGTCTAATAATTTCATAGTTTTAAATGTATGGCGAGTGTGTGTAATATGTGACTTATGGCAAGTGTGTATGTGTATGCGCGAGCGTTATACGAGTAAAATTTTAATTTTTGTTTCCTGAATGTAAAATCTCGAAACCTAAAATATTTGTTACAAGCAAATACGTAATCTAATTCTATAGCTTGGTTTAATCACACACACACACAATTAGAACAGATTTAAGAACAAGTTAGAAACTAAAACGAAATGATTTTACTTAAAACAAGTCTTAAAAGAAAATATTTCTTCATGGAACACAAAAATTTATCCATGCATAATTTCCGTTCGTCAGTTTTTAAAAATTGCCTTTTTATTTTCTTAAGTTGGAAGGGGGAAAAAATTTAAAAACTCTCAGACAAACTGTACAATACAAAAATAAGTTACCTTTATAGAAGATTACGAATTCTTTCAAACGCAAAAAAGGCAATGTTTATGGAATAAAACGAAAGATGAAAAAAATAATTCTTTCACAATTACACAACAACAAAAACTTTAACAGAAAAAAAAAATTAGTAACTGTAATCACAAATCCAAAAACAAGGGGGAGGGGGAATTCCACACAAAAAGATTTTTAATAAAGAATGTAATGAAAAAAATATTCGAAATTCAAAGATTCCGTTAACACAGAATAAACAAACAAAAAATGAAAAAAAACCGGAAAGCAATTAAAGTATTCATCCAGAAAATAATTAAAGAAGCATTTTTCGAAAACCGCGTAAAAGATTTCTACGGAAAGTATGCGATGCAAAATGTGTGAAAAGAGCACAAATTATTATTGCTTCACCTGCTTCTTTTTAAAGCGAAGCCAGTGAATTTACTCAGGCAATATGCTTCAATTTATTTTTGTCCTTTTTTGAAAAAATGGACAAAAGCGTAGCGAACTATTTTGAGGTAAATAAGAAAAAAGATATACACATAAGCACAGCAATTTTTCATTTTCAGAATTTAATAACTATGGCCCAAATTTTCTTCAAAAATTAATATACATTTCTTAGGAATTTGAGTCGTTTAATTTGTGGGGTTTAAAAATCTTTGCAAAAATATGGATATTACCATTTTTTGTAAAAATAAACTTAAAATATGAAAATTATTCAAGTTTTCTTAATGAATTAAATGACCCTTGTTCAGTTAAATTAAAATACGAGTTACATTTAAAATCGCGTCTTTGAAAGCTACGAAACAAATGTACAAGTAGATTATTCAAAATTTATTTAAATTGTTGTAAAACAGTAAGCCAATTTCTATGAGTTCATACTTTTGTTTAACTTTAAAACTATACTTCACTTACGATGTGGTGGTGATTAGAAGTCGTAATTTAATGTTCCTTATAAATTTAATTCCTTTTGATCTTGATATCCATTTTGATTTTACTAACATACTTCTCAACAGTTTAATCAGTAGTTCGATAATAGATTTCGTGTCAGTTGGAAACTCACAAATCCAAAAGCAAAAAATTAAGGAGGCAGAAAACAATATAATACTAAAATAGCTAAATTATTTTTAAAAAAATATTAATGCAAAAAATTTTTCAAATAAAATCAATTATAGTTTACCAAAACTAAAAAACACGCTTTTATAGTTAATCGAACTAAAAAGTAAAAAAAAAAATTCTTAATATAAGAATAACATGATTAACGAGAAAATTAATATCTTTGTGGTGTTTTGGCGACGGACCTCGTAATTTTGAACCATGGTCAAGTGCCGAGGACGAAAGCTGAGCGGTTTTTAAAAAAGAACGCTGTTTTAAAAAAAAACTTTGACTGCAATTTTTTAATTAGAAATTCTTTATTCTGATTATCTTTAACAAAATTGAACTTCTAGTTTACAATTTATGAAACATTTAAGACGCCAGGTCATTATGGTTCTCAAAAAAAAATTACACATCAAAAGTTTGGGAAAAATTCTCATACAGGTAGGTCGGAAAAAATGTAAAAAATGAGTTTCCCAACTAATTTCGAAAATGTTTTTGCATAACTTTGCAAAAAAAAACACGGAATCAACAAAAAAAATATTTATAATAATAGGTTCAACCATTTAACAATTTTCATTAACAAGGTACCGAAAAACTTTTCTTTGTGGTTTAATGACTAGCAAAAGCAAAAACAAGCAAATTATTTTAAACTCATTAAAAATTCGAAACGTTTTCATCTACCATCGACGAAATTGTAACCTTAGTTTCTCAAGCGGGGGGGGGATAAATGAACGGAAGCAAATACACACACTAAATTCTAATTTAATACAACAGCTTCCACAAAAGGCAACTACCAACAAAAGGATCGTAAAACTCCAGGCAGGATGACGCCATCGCGCTTCTGGTATAATTTCATATTCAAAAACATCTCATAAAAAGTGAAAAAATTTACATAAAGACGCCCTTAAAAATTCCAATTCTCCCTTTTTACTGCCAAGCATGTAATTCTGCCTTAACCCTTATTGACATGAAGAAACCTACACACTTCCTCCAATTCAAAAGCGATCGTAACGCCCCCGCTGTCGAACTGCCGAAACTAACTTGAAGAAAGATTAGCATCATAAAGAAAATTCCGTTATATGTCATCTCCACTTTTAGTGCAGAATAGTTAAAGAAGAGTAGCAATGGTCAAGGATACAGTTACAGATCTTTTCTTTTTTATTTCCCGAGTCTGTCACTTTCGTACGCGTGGCTTGTGAAATGGATGAATAACGGATGAAGCCAGATCTGTTTACACGGGTGCCAGTTTTTATGGTTAGGGTGGTGCTTGTAGAATCTGTCTTTAAACGTCAAATGTAGGGTCGGCTAATATAGTCAAGGGTAATTACTGAACTTTCCGGTTTGCATTACTGAAAACTTTTTTTATATATTTATTTCACACTTATGTGTCACACACATTTCGGGTATAATTACCAATATCAAATTAAAAATTAATGATACTCCGGAAGACTTTTTATCAGTCGGTAGATTTCTTTTATCAAAGCAAGGGGGTTTCCCTTGCGCCGCCTTCAGGAAAAACCCCGCCAACGCGAATTAGTTCACCTGGTTGTGTACAAAAATATCTCGGTTTGTAAGATCAGGAACATGTGTTCGTAATGTCAAGAGCGTAATGCGACATTTTGCACCCAAGTTAAACATCAAACGTTCCTTCCCCTAAAAAATATATGTTTATCGTTTATTTTACAGAAATTGGCAACTCTTCAAAGAGCGGCATACATTTCGTATTATATTTTGGCGAACATCTTAATCAAATGAGAAATGAGAACATACATAATGTGATGGCGCAGACAAGAATCTGCAACTTTATGTGAATGAATTAAAATTTTACTAAAGAAATACTTTTTTATCCGCCAAATTTTTTTTAAAAAAACCTTAGAGTTGTCAACAAAAGTTAGCGATAGTTAAAATTTGAAAGATCAAGGAGATGTCTCTTTTGATGTTTATCACAAAACTTTTTCTTTGATATCCCAGAAATAGATATAAATTCTACTTCACAACAAAAACTGAAAAGATATATTCGGAATTCACAGACAAAAGCAAAATTTTGTTTAAAAATAATACTGACAGTCATATTTGTTTATTTTCAGTCATTTGTCTGTGAAGTTTACCAGATAATACTCTATTTAAATAAAATTAGTGAAGGCTCTAATTTCAAAAATGCACCGCTACCGGTTTTAAAAAATTTATTCAGGCGGGAATTTTTACAACGAAAATAAATCAAAAACACTTTTTTTCTTAGCAGAAATTTCCACATAATGCCGCATTGTAAAGAGTATTTATTCCATTCAGATGTGTACAGTAGAATAATTAGACGATATTTTTTCAGAGTTCGTATGTTGTGAAAAATAATATATCGATAACAACATTTCAAAATGGAACATCGTATTTTGAACTATGATGATCAAAACGGTAGGAATAATTTATATCGTGGCTAAGATTATATTTTAAATTTCATACTTCAGAAATAGCAACATTCATAAAGGTTTGCTTAGTTTCGCGCGTTTTATTTCATTATTTCTGCACTCATCAAGCAATACCATTATTTTGAAAAATAAAAATGCAAAAAAAAAATAATAATCTAATCCAAAATACGAATATAGAACAACATAACAGTTACGCACTTTGCTGAAAAATAAACTGCTTTATCGAATAATGTGTGTGATGCATTCTATAAAAAAAACTGTATATTTCAAGGTATAAATATAGTGAAATTAAGATCCTCCTATACAGAGAAAACCTATAGAGAACTTCACAACAGTTCAGTTGAGAAAATTGCTTCGACTCAATATAGCATTAAAAGTTATTGTGAGACTAAGAATAATAATGGCCGTAAAAAAAATCTTTAAACATATGTAGTTCTACGATAATTGTACTGGAGCAACGAATTTAGAGTGTATTTAAGTTTATGAATCATCCCTTATACACAAAATAGTACGTTTTCTGCCATTCGATATGATTAGTCATTAATGTCCCTAACTCACCGCCAACCTTATGAGTTAATCTTGGCACTGTTCGTGTTTTGAATTTGGAACAGTTACTATTTTTCTAGTAATCTGACAAGGCTTTGGAACATCGCGTTTATAGCATTGCACTCGGAAGAGAACAGGAAAAGTTTCACTTTCATCAAACATTGTTTAAATAAATTAATTCTTTTAAACTTGGAAAGATTTCATCAGAAATTAAGAATAGAACATTTTGTAAAGTTAGGAGAAATTATAAAGTGCACGACGCTTCTTAAATTGGAACAATATTTTTATTATATTTTACAAGGCAAGTATTTATTATTATAAACGTATTTAACAGTTTTAAGGCAACAATTTTATTCGATTTATTCAAAAAATTAAACACATGATAAAGATACAGTTAAAGTGCCTCATATTTCGACTGTTCCACTCTTTAGTTTTATGACTCATTTTTTCAATGATGTACGTTACATCCTGACGATACAAAAACAAGTACTTACAAACCTAAAATATTCTCTTTTGAAATCAAAATTCCTATTATTTTTTTTTATAAGACACAATCATTCAGTCATAAAAAAAGACAAATTTTTTTTTTCTTTTTTGGGTGTTGTACAAAGATTTTGTGTTCATGTCATTCATTTTTATTTAATTTCTGACTATATTTTATCAGTTTATATTTTAACTAATGTCATAAAAATGGAGGAAAGGAGTACGTAAGCTTATGTCAAAATTTAATAATTCTGCAGACTTTATTTAACTTTGATATGAATTAGCATAATTTTAACTCATTCCTTTCTTTTATTTATATTATCTTTCATCTCTCATTCCAATACTGACGAAAGCTCACTTTGATTTTATTTTGCATCGCCCTAGAAGCCCCACGAGGGCTATTGTCGACGGACCTCGTAATTTTGAACCAAGGTTAAGTAACCTGATCTGGCACCCCTTTCCATACTATACCAAGTCTACGGGAAGACTTTGAGCCTCGACAGATTTAACGTACATCAACTCCTCCACACAGCAGGTCTTCAATGGCACCAAGATTCAAACCTAAAACTCGACACGACTCGCAAGCATGACCACTCAGTGTTGAAAACTCAACTATGGTTCCTAAGTCGGAATATATCTTGTAATAGCAATGATAAAAAAAATATATTATTTATTCTCTTTAGGTAACCAACATATAATAAACTGTATGGCCGCAATTTCTGAGTGGTCGTGAATCTGAGATTGGCGTTGCTTCTTTCGAGTCGTGGATTTAGTCCTTTATAACACTAAGGACCCACTGCAGGAAGACTGCAGAATAAGACGCCAGAGTTCAAGAATCACCTCACTTGACAGAGGTCCAAATTACCAGGTCTGTTACAAATAGCGCTCATCGTGCTTCAGTGAATGAATATTAACGTTGCACTGTTCAGCTACACGAGGGCATTGGGCGAAAAACCAACAAAACTCGTAATTTTGATCCATGGTCAAGAGACAGGAACGACATCTGAACTGGCACCCCCTCCCTCTCTCCTAACTACCAAACGGCACCAAAGGGATGAAGTTTGGGCTCTCGACAGACTTAACGTGCATCGCGCCCCTACACGGCGGGTCTTTAGTGGAGCTGGCTCGAACCCATGACATGCCAGCCACGATCCGAAACCTTGACCACTAGGCTACTGCGGCCTAGTGGTCAAGAATCAGAATGCGATGTTGATTCACAATCCATATATTTTTAAATCGAATTATTTCCTCCACCCTTTTCTTAGATTACGGTGACACCAGTAGCCTAGTTATCAGTGGCGTAACGAAGATTGGGTCCTCCCCCCCCCCCGCACATAAAGTTAGGTCTTATGCCCCAAGCCGGGTTTGACGTACTTGGCGTCCCCCCCCCAATTAAGCTTAAGCCCCCTAGAATCTCACGTTACCCTGCGATGCGGGGGTTGTTGAGGTGTGTACGTTACTCCACTGTGATTATGGACGCGAATCACGGAAGGAGAGTCGCGAGTTCAATGTTTTTCCGCAGATGTGATGTGGTAATTAGGAGATGAGGTGCCCAGGTGGCGTCCATATCATTTGATCGAGGTTCAAAATGACGAGGTTCGTCGCCAATAGCTCTCGTGTTGCTTTGTAGTGCAACGTTAATAAAACTCTCACTTTCTTAGATTACGAAAAAATAAAGACATAAATGCACAAATTTACTTTCGTAAATAACACATTAAATGGCTGAAATGTTTTATCTCTTTCTAGCGTGCTACTTTTTCGCTCCTTCCCCTGCCCTCACAAAACATAACTTTTTCCAAGAATGCCGCGGAAAACAAGTTGAAAGACTTTTTAAGTAGGCTGCCACTGAATTTATTTATATAATATCACACTTCGGCAATCCATCATTAAAATATATAACACTATCTAACCACATGTTTGATGTTAGTTACAAGACGTGCAACTAATCAATCATATTTACTCTTTCGACTAATTAACATATAAGCAAAGGGTGGTTTTGAGACTGCAAAAAAATTTCCCGGTAAACATGTCGATATAAAATTCGAAAATATTTATTTCTATCCCCTTAGAAGTTCATGGTGGCAGGAAATAAATTGCTGGATGTCAACTCAATCTGAAAGTTTCTCACAGAGTTTACCTGCTGGGACGCGTAACCGTATCAAAGGAAAATCACTCTTATTAAGTGCTTCGCGGTGGCAACAGCTGACGCGCATTCTTGAATGAAATTGAATAAATTTTAGGGAGAGAATAGTCCAAGATTTATAGATTCAGGGCATCTTTGGTTTCAGTGAAAGGTGCATTAGCATAGGTGTTATTTAAGATTATATTGAATTTGATTCGAGTAGTGCAATTGCTTCTTATTTCAAAATATTCCAATATGTATAAAATTAGGGATAGTTTCTTTGTGTGTGTGATGGCATTGTTTTTATATATGTATTTACATATATTTTTCTAGATAAGTTTGATAAAATATTTAATATGCATCAGAACCATAAAGCTTCAACAAAATTTAAGATTAACTAAAACACGCAGTGAAAACGTTTTATTAAAACATATAATTATTTTTTAGATAGCGTAAAATCATAGTGATGAATAATTAAAGCAATATATAAGAGAAATAAACTTTTCCAATATTAAAATTTTGAAATTTTCCTAAGACATTGTTTTTGAGAAAAAATTGATGCTTCTACACAATTATTTTATTTAAAAAAAGACTTTCCTACTATGGATTTTTTTTCGTGAATCATGAAATTTATACGAATAATTTTGGCTTTCGACTTTGAAAATATGTATTCGGAAATATTTTAACTAAGCAAATCAAAAAGTTACATAAATATAAAAAGAAAATTATTATTTACAAAATCTAATTTATAATTATTTTTGAATTTAACTTAAGTTGGGAAAGAAATGTTTTAGTGTGGATTTTCACATCTAATTTTCTCTTTTAAGCTTTAATAGTTATTTAAAAAAAAATTTCAGCATAGATTCTTTTTATATTTTAATTCATTCTTATTTTTTAATATTTTTTTAAAGTTGAAAACCAAGCAGAGTTTTAAATATTGAAAATTCAAAATTAATATCTAATTCGGAAAAAACTCCGACATTCTCAAAATTTAGTTTTAAAAAAATCATACTAAAAAAAACCTGCGTAATCTTTAAAATCACTAATTTCAAAAATTACTTCCATTAAAATAATCAGTTCAGATATGTTTTATTTTGTTAGAGAACATTTTTAATGCCATAAAAAAGCTTTTATCTCGATTAAAACAGTTTTCATTAAAAAGATCGTTTCCTTTCTGTAAAAAAAAGTTAAGATTTTAATTTAGAATTTTTTAAAATTAAAAGCTTAATATTTAACGAAGGTGTCATGGTTGCAGTTAGTTTCCAAATTGAATAAACCAAATAATATTTTGATTTAGCTTATACAATGTTACTCCTTTTGAACGTTTCACCATTACATGCAATATAAAATGGTTATAAAATATAATTTACAAGATACAACAAAAGCAAAATTTGAATTCATATCAATATTGTAAGTTTCACCCGACTCCAAAAACTATTTAGGTGGCACTGCCATCTGAATCAAAAAGGAGACAACTTTACGAAAAGAGGCGCGAAAAGAAAAAAAACTGTTAACGATCATTAGGACTGAAACAAAAATGGTGTGAAACAAAAGTTAATGTATACATATAGTGTATTAGTTATAATTGTTATGTTGTTTTGTGTGATGTTTGGTTGCATAAAGACCAAATAAAAAGTTGGCCATTAAATAAGCATGGATTTTATTTGCACAGGCAAGTAGAGAAAAACATTTAAAAACATCGAACTTACGAATAGTATTAATATGAATATATAAATTTTTATTCCTACATAATACCAAAAATCTTCAACTATGCTCACAGACAATTCGAAAAGAAAAACTAATTGTTTAAAAAAATTAAAATACTATTTAAAGCACTGTGAGTAGCATTTCATGATTACCTTAAATGTTCAGCAATAATTTATTAGACCTTCATTTATGAAAATTCCAATTATTTTATAATGAATAACTGAATACATAAAAGAAAGCAGCCCCAGTATTATCACAACCCATTCAAAATAATTTCCCATAACGCACCGAGAGTTTCTGCACAAATGCATAGCAAAAGCTGTGGGATTATACATCAAAACAGATTATGTTTACACACAGAAACAGCGATATTAGTAGGAAACAATGGGATGGTAGAAAAATCAATACCACACATGTAAAATAAATATTTATTAAAAGCATTTCCTAAACCTAATTAATATCAGAAGCACATTCTATTGGAAATCATTCTAGCGTAACCAACAGTACAATTGTGCCCAAAATACAGAGCCAGGAACGAAGTTTCTTCCTCAGTGGGATCTAGAATTAAATTAGAAGATCGATCGAACGTTAGTAATGATTTGCAAACTGAAGACACCGTATTTATTACCTGCGGTACAGAAATTGGAGTATCTGAAACGAAAAGCAACAACTGTTCTTTCCGAGTGCAAAATAAAAAACATGAGTTCTGGGATTAAACTGTTGCGTAAGAATACAATCATATTTTTATTCTTATATATTCCACTAAATATTTATCCCTGGCCACAGTATTTAAATAAATGTAAACATACGCCAAATTTCCCAAATGACAACAATGTGTGTGTTTTGTGGAATTTCTCTACACCAGAATTTTTTTTGTTATGTTTACACTATTGTATTCAATAAATTTATACACATGTATTTCTTTCTTTCGAATAAAGAAACTTTATTTACCATTTCATTCATCAAAAAAAAAAAGTCTGACCTCTGAAATTGTAAAAGAAAAGTATTAATCCTTTTCCCCTAAAACTCCTTATTAAAAGGATTTTTCATTTTTAGTAACATTGAAAAAATACTATATTTATCTTATAATTAGCTGCATACTTTGGCGTTGTGTAGGCTTTTTTGAGTGTAATAACTTTTCCCTATGGAAATTTCCTCTTCCCCTCTCAATGTCAGCCCTTCCTGGTGCGCGCGCGATGTGCAAGTGATTTCTATTTTTGTGCCATTAAAAATCTCCTTTTTGAAATTTCTTTTACTTCTTTTCCTCGTCATGAGACAAATTTCTTTTTTCGCCGTTTAACCCAACGATGCACAGGATTTATCCAGTGTTAAACATTCTCCCCCCCCCCACACACACACACAACACACACTAAGGAATAAGATCTTCCATCAAATAACGACTTTCGATTAATGGATTTACAAAACACAATACTGCTTTGAAAAAGAAAATATCAAATCAAAACAACAAAGAAAACATTTCGGGAAAATGACAGACAGGCTAATCAAATGTGTTGTGATTTGCGTGGATATACTTGTAAAATTTTCCTGCCCGAAAGCATCATTCAACTACAATGTATAACTTTCATATCTTAAGATAACATTTATACTCATTACCACTTTGAGTTGGCCTCGCAAATTTAATTGTATCGCTAACAAACAGAGAACTTATTGACAGTATCGCGTAACCATGGTAATAAGACAATTCAATTCATTAGCGTACATCAATAACGTGAAACTACAGAAATTAAATAAAGAATGATTAATAACATTTGATAAAGGAGTTGCTTTAATAACGGAGAGAGCTGAAATGCAATTAAGAAATAAAGTAGTAATTGCAAAGCAGCTTAAATCGACGATATGAAGACTTTATGAGATAATTCAACAGATTTTACAAGTATTCAATATTAATTCTATTCACATCTTTCATAAACAGCGACTTGAGAGAGACATATCAAACAAAATACTTCTTTCATAGACAGGTAAATTTAAACTATACGATTTGTAGAAAAACAAAACTCAGAATTTCGGAATGACTAAATTACATATTAAAATGAAACATATTAAACCTCTATCCATGATTCGAAGCTATCTATTAAAACTCTCGACAATTGGAACACTCACTATTATGTAGAGTCCCGTAGCAAACAGGTAGGAGTTCACAAGTTTTGTATTGTATTGTCTCTGCGTTTTACCCCTGTAACGTATCCCCTTTGATGACCATCTGTCTGCTTCCCCTTCTTCGTGTTTTCCGGTTCATCAGAAGAAAATACACTTTTATTGATTTTCTTCTTCAAGTGGACAATAGACCAACCGTACCAGTTGTCAAAATGAAAAAAAATATCACAATGAGAAGTATTTTCCAACGTAAACCTAAAACGTATGGTGTTTCAACAGTTGTACCAGTAAGCTAAAAGCGAACAATTTTATCTCTTTCTGTGTGTTCTGGAAATGAAATGGTCAATTCAACATCTGCGTGAAAGGAAAAATAAATCGAAAGAATTATCAGCGATCTTGTCTGAACTCCAATAAAAGGTCAAGCTATACATCAAATAAAAGTTGAAATTGATTTATTTCAGTTCCAGATGTACTCTGACCATTATAAAAATATAATCGAGTCTAAAATTACGCGTAACGGACATTATTCACTTCAAAGTAACTATTGCAGAGTGGTTCGCAAGAGTTACAAATCATTCTCTTTATCATAGGATGGTAAATATACATCCAAGGTTGTGAACCACTTGCTATCTCATTATTGCACATTTGTGTGTGTTATATCAGTTACCATCAGACCAATGGTAAAGTGAGAAACATTATCTATTAACAAGTCTGTGGGAAAAACTGGACTGAGTATATAAAATAAATATCCACACCGTCTAGAAGAGGGCAGAAGAGTATTTTTTTTCTTTCCCCTTTCACTCTCAATGACAGTTGTACTACAACGCTTTGCTTTATCGTCTGGTCCACATCAAAATGACAGCCCGACGAAAAATTACATCATTATATAACATTTCATCTGTTTTGTTTTCCCCTGCATGATCTCACCGTCCAAAGGAGTGTTACTCATCCGAAAAATGCTCCAAGAGAAGCCTCGACCTTCCTCGAAGGCGGTTAACACTTTTAAAAAACGGATGGAAACGGATTGAAAAAAAAGAAGAAAAAGTCCCGAACGAAGATCTCACAGCGATGTCGGAAGCCTCATCACACCCACCCACACGTCTTGTGTCCTTCCGCTTAAGAAAAGCGAGCGGGAGGTCTGAGTCGGCGATTAAACGAAGAGAGGAATTGAAGGCTACTGAACTTAATGGACCAGCGCGTGGGCTGGTCTCGGGGTGCACAGAATAGAAGAATCGGCTGGTGCCTTTTAATTACTTGAAGCCGATCGCTCATTTCGACAGATCTTTATTATTCCCAGCATGGCATCACTTTTAAAATGGGTTGAAGCCGTTATCCTTCTTCTTAATCATGCCCATGAAGCAGAAATTAGTTAATTCAAATTTTGTACGGGCCGTAACTTTGATGGTTGTGGTAATTATGAATCACGTTTTGTTCCTTGGTTAATTAGCTTCCCTCACGAACATTTCTTAATAAATTTTAATGACTAATGATGTTTCGCTTTAAAACCAGTATTTTGTGTGTCTGATTGGTTATTTTGCAAGTGAAGCACTGATTGTGAGTCGAAAATGGACTCCCAAAAACTAATAAATTTGTGTACTTAAGATTCCATAATAAAGTTGGAAAACTTATTTCTCCGTATTTGTCAATTTTGGAAGGCACACATTTTTTTAGAATTATTTTTCCCCCAAAATTAAATAATTGTATACATATAAAATATTTTAATATATTACTATGATCTTAATTCCTAAATAAAGCATGAAGAACCTATGCCGCCAAAATTCTTAAAATCTGTTCAGTAAATTATGATATGAACAAGGGGATCCAAGACCAACTGACAAAAGATTTTTTTTTTCTTGTCGAATACATTGATCTTTCATCCTCCATTCAATTGTATTTTTCCTTCACAGTGGAAATTTTAGACCTTTTTCTTTTCATTCTTTATACTACAATAATTTTGCGACTGAAAAAAATATATTGTTCATGAAAATATCCCTTTTAAAGATATAATTCATCGATACCACTCTAGTAATGTATAACAGGCTTTGTGAGCCTCAAATATCATCGTTTTGGATGACAAAAGTTAATATTCAACGAGTGTAGATTGAGTTTTGAAGACCCCGAAGCATCTCAAAACATCTACACCACTTCACAGTGTTTTATAGCTGAATTCATTTTAACTCGTATCGCGTATTACTCAATACGGTACTTGGTAAAAAAAAAAACCCAGTTAAAATGTAATAATGATAAGAACAAAAAAAAGTGATATAAATAACTTGTTACAACAATGAGAAGAATCAAATACCAAATTAAATGACGATAATCACAGTCGACATTACACCATTCAAAAAATTTCGAATATTTTCTTATCAGATTAGGATAACTAGCGCATGAGCTCGTCAATATATTTTTTCAATTTACCCTCTAAACATGGGGTTTTTAGTCATCTTTGTATAAAATCGCTATTCATTTGTATTTGCTGTTTACACAACAAATTACCTTGTTTAAGGATAATACATTTTATTTAAAAGTTATGAGAGTGATAACCCGCGAAACTGTGTTGGAAAAGTCCAATAAGATACGTTGCCCGCGATAGGGGGATTAAATTCTATCGTAATGATTCAATCAGTGGCGTAGATTTTTTTTTTATCCAATGGGCTGCGGATTGGTAGTTTTACCATTTCAGACCTAGTACATCCCCAAGAGCTGGTATAATTCTTTAGTGCGGAGCCGTATAGGCGGATACCAATCGCCGCAAGTAATTCTGACGCCCAGTTTCCTCCACAAAGGGAGGCACCTGAGCTCTGACGATGCGAACTTGTACCAGGATTTAATTTTGCCGAGAGCGCCCAAGCCAAACAGAAACTCTAGGGATCTTTTACATGCCGTATAATAATTCGACATGGCCGCTGTCGATTTTCTGCATCACGAAAATCCACCGACTTGGGCCGGGGTCGAACTCGCACCCTTGAGTGCAGAAGGCCAGCGACAAACCAACCACGCCACCCAGTGGGCGTAGATTAAGGATGGGATTAAGTGATACAAACTTCACCCCTGGCCAACATACAGTGGCATCACGTACACCCCCACACCGTGGAAAGCCCCAGGATTCTTGGGGGTCCAAAGCCTGACTGATGCTAAGAACTTACGCTTTGTAAGATCCGTCATGGGTAATGTGACCAGACGTCCCGTTTTGAACGGGACTGTCCCTTTTTATAATTACGAGTCTCGGTGTCCCCGAAATGAACTCTGGGACGCAAAATTGTCCCGTTTTCGGAAACCTCGCGAAGCTGTACGGAAACCTGTATTGAAACTTGAAAGTCAGGCTGTATCGGCAGTTGAAGCTGCAAAAGAAATCAATCAACTAAAAGACAATTTGACTCAGAAACAGACCAATCAGTCTCTTCCATTTACGGTGCGTCAATTAATGGTGAAATTAAAAGATAATGGTACAGTGGACTTGATTTCTTACCAAAGAAATGGAGATATTTTATTGGGCAGATTTAAAAAAGGTCCCCGCATGGGAAGACGTTCAAAAATTTCTGGATGTATTAATTGAAAAGGAGAATATTGACTGTAATAAAGACACAGAAGTTTTTGATTAATTTTCATTAATTTCTTAACTACATTACATCGCAAAAAGTAACCAAATGAAATAATCTAAATGTTTCCACGGAAACTCGTTGGGTGGAAGTATTCAAACACTTTCACGCCAACAATCTACAAAATGAAAACTTTTCTATTTTAATTGATTATATTTTATGTTTGCCTGCTACAAATGCTCCAGTAGAAAGAGTATTTTCTATGATGAACAACTTGTGGACATCTGAGAAAACCCAGTTACAAATTTCAGTTCTAAAGGCGATGTTGCTAATTAAGGTGAATATAAAAAAAAACGTGCCAAGAGAGTTTCATTCTTACTTAAAATCTTCACCAGTTATATTAAAGCAAATTTGTTTCTCTGATAAATATAAATATAATTAAACATTTTGGGTATATCTTTTAATTCATAACTTTTAAGCTAATTAACTTTTTCTGAATAAATAACTTTAAAAAAGTGTTTCTTCATTGCATACCTGTTAATTGACCTAAATAAAACAATGTCCCGTTTGAGTCAAGGAATAAATGATCACGTAGTCATGTTGCCCAAAATCTGACTTTACTGGGGGGGGGGGCTAATACTTTCAGTTGGTGCCACTGCCAACATCTCCAATTTATTGCAATTCTTTTCTCTGCGCTTTCACCTACATATTTTTTAAAAATATAATCATAAATGATGTTTGAGTAGGCCACTGGATTCCCCATCCCACAATTTAAAAAACTCCAATGTTCAATAATAGTTACTTGCCGCACATGTGCAACGCGACCCCGATCCGCACGTGGGTTGCCGCGCCTCCACGTGTTTCTACTCGTTCCATTTATCGAGAAGAGCAAGATGGCGGCTCTCGTGAGCGTCACGCGATAAAAACGTTACGTAACGCACTCTCCCACCTCCTCCGGCTGCACTCCAGGACGTGAGTGATAGTGATGCGAGAGAGACCAGTTTCTGGTTTGCGCACCGAAATAGCCGGCTCTTAACAGGGGGCTAAATAGGTGGAAAAGATTCTGCGTTAAGTGTCGAAAAGATATGGGCCAGAGTTGCTTGAGATACTTAGCAGAAGTGTATTGATCCCTGATGGTGTATGCAAGATGTTCGCTACTGCTGTGGCATGTGGGAGTGGTAAATGATGGGGTTTTGGTTCGATGATTGGAAAGATGGATGCTGTTTAAATAGCAGTTGAAAAAGCTGCCTGCGATCGATGGGAAATAAAAGAAGCATGGTATTAAAATGTTAAAAGAATACAAAATGAGTAAAGAGCGAGAATATTAATAGTTTGGAATTTGAATTAATAAAAAATATTTCTTTTAAAGAGAAACTAGATCAGTTTGAGATGTTTAATTTGTTTAAAGAGTTTATAGGGGTGGAAAAACTCAACATTTTATACACTTTAAAATTTCTAACAAAAACTTTTAAATGCGTAGTAGAATATTTTGAAATCAATGGGTGAAAATATTTACAAATAAAAATTGTAATTTTTTGCATACGTTTTTAATGGAAGTATAAACTTTATTTTGATTTTAATAATAGATTTTATACTGATGTATTTTTGTCATTAAAATGTTGGCAACTAAGAAAAACAAAGCAAATTTTTATTCTGACAAAATTTTTATTATTAAAGAAATTCCTCATTTTTGTTTCTGTCCATTTTCTTTTTGAAATAATTTCTTCACATTAATCCATGAAAAAATGTTACGGTGCTTTTCAAAATCCTTCACCAGTTTTAAACCATTACAAGTTCACAATTTATTGCAATCAGTTACTTTATCTTCTTGAGAGATGCCACGATTAATGAAAGTAGAGTAAATAATACATGTTTGTACATAGATTAAAATAAAATTTTTATCTATAAATGATAGTCCGGAAAAAGAAAAATGCGAATGCCATTAAATATTTTCATATCTACTTTCTCCTAAACTTGTAACATACGATCATCCCCACATACTCGACTTAATAAGGCTATGTTAGTAATGTTCAAACACTCCAAGGTGAATGAACATTTATAAACGTCACATTTCGAAGTTACAATTGGGCTACTGGTGACGGACCTCGAAATTTTGAACCATGGTCAAACAAGAACATCACCTGATCTGGCACACCCTTCTCCAAACCATCGCACACACCAATGAGAGGAATTTGAGCCACGACAGATTTAGCATGCATCAGGCTCTCCACACGGCGGGTCTTCAGTGGCACTGGACTCAAGGACACACTCTACTACGAGCTCGTGACCATAACCATTAGGCTACCGTAGCCACAACATTCCCGAGCTTAATTGCTGCACGTATACTTTAGTACATGTTACAAATTTTTTACACGTTTTGATTGATTAAAACCTTCACTTATATATAGAAACGAATGAGAGAATATTAATATCGCACTGTTCACCTACACGAGGGCTTTTGGCAACGGATTTCGTAATTTTGAACCAAGGTCAAGTGACGAGGACGACACCTGAGCTGGCACCCTCTCTCCTAACTGCCCCAACACATCAACGAGAGGACGTTTGAGCTCTCGACAGATTTAACGTGCATCGCTCCCCTACCCGGCGGTTCTTTAGTGGTACTGGGCTCGAACTCATGACACGCCAGCCATGAGTCCGATACCTTGGCTACCGCGGCCAAAAACGCAAGTACTAGTGGCGATGGACCTCGTGACCCTGGACCACTGTCATCACTAAGATGACACCAGTGGTCCATATAGGAATTTTTCAAAGGGGGAGGGGGTTGTCCAGGGTCGAAAGTCCTTCATTCTCGGATCATGCACCGATACGCCGTCCAACACATTCTTTTGATACTATCGATTTTCGGGAATAAAAAACAGTAAAAAATGATTGAATAAATAATTAGCATTAATTAATAAAATTAATGATTGAAAACAAAAACTAAATCTCACGCACCATCTACATAGGGGGGGAATCAAGGGCTATGGGGGAAGGGGTCCGGACCGGGGCACCCCGGCCTCCATAAGTGCGTCACTGGATGACACTCAAGCTGGAATTATTTTTTTTCAAACTTGCATATCACGCCGTGAAGATTTTTAACCTAGTTAGATTTAACGTGCATTAGCCTTTATTCACGATTGGTATTTAAGTATTTGAGTCCTAATACCTTTTTATGTTGTGGCTTTACACAACATAATAACGACACGGGCAGCATTTATTTTTTATACAATAGCTCTGCGTACATAGATTCAATTTATGTGTTTATTACACAATTATTATAATCCGTACGAAGGGAAATATAGTGTCGAAAATACAAAAATATACAATTTACGTCTTGTTAGTTTGAACGAAGTTCTCAGTCGTAAGTCCAGAAGACTAGACTTACTAATACTTACAAAAAGTATCTAATTTATAAAGATCTTTAGGCCTAAAACCAGTAAAAATAGAAAAGGAAGCGTTGAATAGTGGCTTATGGGATCACCACAAATCAAATGCTTAAGAGCTGTTCTACCCAAAATAGTGATGCCCTAAGTACCCCATCAGAGAGAATCCTTAGAAAATTCGAGGGAAGTCCTTTGATATTTTCCGGATGTTCCAAAGTCTACCCAATAAAAGGATGTCCTGGAAGAATTGCGTGCGGTTGAAGGATTGACAATCACGAGACAGCAAAACTCCTAACTTTTTCTCAGGGGGGGGGGGGGGGATGCCTTTGTTGCACCGCTGCAACAAAAGTTCCAAAAAAAAAGTTTATCCTATTCAATAGAAAAACTGAGTATGCTTTTCCAAGAATTATAAGGTTTCAAAGGAAACTTTTCATGTAATTCTGGTTCTTTAATCTGCTTTAAATAAAAATTATTAACTTTCCATTATCTTAAGGATACCTAAACTTGCACTTTTTTATTAGTTCTCTATTACACACGATGCATTTTTTAAATACTTTTCTATTTAATCAAAAATTAGTAAAAATCGTTTAAAAATATTACTCAATAAATGTGTCAGAAAACTTTAGATATCTATTTAAGTTTAAAGAAAATTTTTTTAACAAGTGAAAAACGTCAATGGGCTAAATTTATATGACGTCATAGTCACATGATCACGACAATTCACATGTTTCCAGTCTATCAGTTTATAAAGTCATGTGGTGACACCATATTCATACGGTAAATACAACAGCTAATCAGTTCATGCTCTACGCTGTTGCCAACGTTTGCTTTTTGCGGAAACGTTTTTTAAAAAAATACATGCTTGTCAAAAAATAATGTATATAAATAAACAAAATGTTCTTGATTTAAAAGTACGTGTATAGTACATATTTTTTTTTAACTTCGAAAAACTTTTTGAAGAATCTTTATATTGGAACATATTTGCTTAATTATCAAATTAGAAATTTTATCTAAATTTTACCAGAAAAACAACAAGTACATATAATGGTAGTTTGTTTTAAATTCAATGAAGAACATGTGATATTATTTATCATGTGACCGTCATGATTTTAGCTCATAATTAAGATTTTATGCGCTATCTAATTTAATACATTAAATACAAAAGTTGTATTTTTCTTCACAATTATTTCCAATACAGCAGGCGAAATACAAATGTAGTCTAAGTCTAAATTTCTTTGTTTTATTTTTCACATTAAATACACACTATCATTATCTTGAATTGATTTAATTATTCGAACACACCTTGTCCAAACACAAAAAAATCTTTACAATACAAATAGAAAAAGCACTTATTTTTAATACTCATTACCTTCAACGAGATTTGAGTAGGCACACTCGTTAACATGTATCCATTTATTAAAATTCCTTTAATTGACACAATAATTTGCTTGCGGCAAACTTAAGCCTTTTTTTCCTCCTCTTCTCTTTTCTCACCTCCCCCCACCATTTGGTAAATTTTAGTTCCCGTCTCTTAATGTGAACTAGTTTAAACGAGCGTTAAGCGTTAACGATATTTAAAAAAAAAAGAATATTAAATCTAATTAATTCCACCAGAACACCGACAATAAAACGTTAAATAAAAATAAGCTCATACTTGCCAGAGCTTTCAAAAATCCTTAAAGCATTCAAATACTTGAAAACTACCTTCCACAAAGAGGAGGAAAAAATATTTTGAATCCGAAAGAATAGTTTACCGTACATTGATAGCTCATTACACCTGAAAAGAAACCTTTTTACGAAATTCCTTTTGACAATACATTTACCGACCGATACTTGACAAATTTACCCATTCAACTGAGGAAAAAGAGAGAGAAAAAACTACAAATATGTCACCAGGCGGTCTTATTAACATCACACAAGGGAATATCTTTATCAAAACTATGATCAAATGATAATTACAAGGAGGTGGGGGAAATCCAGCAATTTTGGGGGGAAACGAAAGGAAACCCGGACTAATTACTAATTAATTTTAAGAATAGGGAAAAGAGGAAATTAGAGGTTTTTAATCTGAGGACATCTTTACCACCTCTGCATTTGAAGGAATTAAAAAAAAGAGAGAGAATGGAACAGGGAAGAGTTAAAAAAGTTTCATTGCAGAGCAGAAAACTAAAACCGTTAATTAGTGACGAGATACTGCATCCTTGAATGGAATACGAGAAGCGTTAGCGTTTTTCCAAGAGAAAAACCACCAAATCTAATTGAAAGGAGATTTTATTCGAAACTGTTTTCAGCTTTGAATTAAAGGGAGGGAAATTGCAGGTTAATGATGGCGTTGTACATCATGCAATGCAGCAATTATGTTACAATTTTACGAATGTTCCGATATAATAAGGTTTTTTTTTATTTATTTATTTTACTTTTCCTTCCTGTTTTTGTCTCCCGCGTATGAAAAAATTAATGAATTATTTATTTCCAACAAGCTTTGTAACATTTTAAATAGAAATTGAGTGGGTTGAATCTTGAGTAAATTTGCACTTTTAAGAGTTTGCCTGTACATAAAATGAATGTTTCGACTAATAAAACAAAACAATGAATAATAAAAAATACATAATTTCTCCCGCTTTCACATAATCCTTGAGGCTAAAGTACAGAATAGGTGGCCTCTTGAATTTGGCGATGTTTATCTAGATGCTAAAATTAATTCAGCTTCACTTCATTACTCTCAGAACACCTATCACTACACATAGGTAGTTTGGCGACTGATTCTGGTCGCTAAAAAATTGGCATCTCTAAGGGGCCTACACTTTAACCAAACTTGAAAACCGGGGGCATTTTAAATCTCTCGTTCAAAATGACTTTCCTTTTTCTTTTCAGTTTTTCTCTTGGGGAAAAATAAGTAAATCTGCATTAGCCTATAAAATGGGGCAAAACCAATATTAGAAAACAATGAAATGGATTGACTCTTCTTTTAAGTTGCAGGAGAAAAAAACACTTGGATTTAAAGGTATTCGATTTCATAATTTGGATTGTTTGATTATTTGTGCATTACTCTCGCACACAAATGCAATAGAGATCCATTCGCAACGGACCTACATAGTACTTTTGAGCCATGATTGAGACGAAACTTGAGATGAAATCCTACTCTCTGAATTTTCCCACCATGCTGAGCGAGAATTTTCAGCTTCGACAGTTTTTAAGTACATCAGCACCACTACATGACGGGTCTGACATGGAATCAAAACTCGACTGAAAACAACGCTGTCTGTAAGATAGCGACTATAGCCCCCCTGTTAACAAGGCCGCCTTGGCGATTTCAAACAATGGTCAAATGATTGGACGACATCTGAACTGGCATTATGAAAACGCGAAAACACTCCCAAATAAACCAATTGTATCAACCTCCCAACAAAATTGTCTTTGAAAGTGCGAGATGTTAATCACAGCCTATCGACAGTTTCCCAATCGGGTGACCGTGGCTTAAAGATAAGTTATATAATTGCATTGGGATCCAGGTTGTGTAATAACAGTGACTGAATACCAATCATGATTTTATCAAAACGAGAAAGTTACATAAACGCACAAAATCAATCATTATATTATAAAAAAATTACAAGACTTGCTGGTATGTGCGGTAGGCGGGCGTCTTAATTGCTACTACAGTTGGACCCCCAGACGAGAGGTAGCGAAGAGACACTGTCAAGCGCATGCTTAAAAATTAGAAATATTAGAGAAAACCAAAAATACCCGTTTACTTAATTAGTTAGTTTTTTTTAATAGAGAAATCTTTTTTAATCACAATTAAAAATATTATATTGATAGTTACAGGAATTAACCTCAAAGTATAAAATGATAAGCACTTAAATATTTATTCAAATAATTCCATATTACTTACTCCTATTTTTTTAAGAATGACGAGCTTTGTTAGACGCTTAACAGGAAATATAATTATTAATATATAGTTTACACATTTTTTTAATATATCCTCAGATTTCACACACAACGAGCCCTGAGACTTTGACAATTGAGCGTAAGAATCACAAGTTTATTCTGGATGAAGTCTAATAAGACTTGCTGGTATGTGTGGTAGGCGGGCGTCTTAATTGCTACAACAGTTGGACCCCCAGACGAGGGTAGCGAAGAGACACCGTCAAGCGCATGCTTGAAAATTAGAAATATTAGAGAAGGTGGCGTGTGTGTGGCAGGAGCGGACATAACATTTCGTGGGCTGAGCGGACACTTTGAAACTCATCGTGGTTTGAGCGGACACATCCCCCCCCTCCCCCATCTTAGAACAGATTCGATTATCGAATTACAAGGTGATTACACAAGATGCAAGTAGATAAAAGAAAAATAAATACAAGTAAATAAATACTAACTAACCTTGCATCTTGCGTATTTTACTTCTAGTATTTATTTTTACTTCCTTTCTTGAAACTAATTAATTGTATGGCTATTGCCCCTGTTCTAATATTTATTTGACTCTAAAATACAGTTTTCCACAAAATGCCTGAAATTCGTTCATACCTTTCATTATATTGTTACTTACTATTAATTTTTAAATATTTCTCTGAAAGTTTTTATTTCTATTACATTTCGCTATGTTTAGAATGTATTCGCACTATAACATCTTAACAATTTAATACAAGTAATTAAATTTGATTGGCAAAAATGTATTTTTCCTTGTAATTCGGTAATCAAATCTGTTCTAAGATGGGGGGAAAATGTGTCCGCTCAGCCCACGATGAGTTTCAAAGTGTCCGCTCAGCCCACAATGAGTTTCAAAGTGTCCGCTCAGCCCACGAAATGTTATGTGTCCGTTCCTGCCACGCAACCTTAGAGAAAATCAAAAATAGCCGTTTACTTAATTAGTTAGTTTTTTTTAATCGAGAAATCTTTTTTAATCACAATTAAAAATATTATATATACAGCGACAGGAATTAACCTCAAAGTATGAAAACGTAAGCACTTAAATATTTATTCAAATAATTCCATGTTACTTACTCCTATTTTTTTTTAAGAATGATGAGCTTTGTCAGACGCTTAACAGGAAATATAATTGTTAATATATATAGTTTACACATATATAAATATATCCTCAGATTTCACACACAACGAGCCCTGAGACTTCGACATTTGAGCGTAAGAATCACAAGTTTATTCTGGATGAAATCTAATAAGACTTGCTGGTATGAGCGAAGTGGATTTAAAGTCATGAAAACGAAATCGAGTTTTTGAATTCGAATCTTTTGAAATGCTACATTTAACAATTTAAAAAAGCTGCCGGCTTGATGGCTACTAGAGTTGAACCTCGAAGCGAGGCTAGCGAAGAGACACCCCCAAGGCGCTGAATTGGTCAAATCAAACAGCGCGCGCTTCCCCCGACTTCCTGTTACGCATTTCCGTCCCTTTTCACGAAATCACTCCAACAAATATCCAGCAACCGAGAGTAAAGATGCTACACATCAATAAACAAACCGACAAACTTTCCATGTACTTGTAGAAAATTAGTATCTTCCAAATGCAAAAGAGCACAACTATATAGAAAAATCCTTACAACAGAGTTTTGAATACTGCATAGTTTTCTCCCAGATGTTCAAAAGATAGGTAGTTCATTTCGTAATACACCTAGAAGAGATTTTGAATTGGAAGACACATTTCAATTAGGGACACTCGTAGGAATTTTTTGATAGCGGAATTTGAATTTTAATACAGTAAGAGCCCATTTCAATTGATGGAAGTTGATACAAGCTCTACACATATCTCTTTGTCTACACAGTATTTAAGCACCACACAATTCATCAACATACTTCTGGAGAGGCTGTTTCCACACAAGACATGGAACTTTCTCTTTCCTTCACCAGTTTAGTTTATTCCACGATCATAAGAATACCAAATAATAAATGAAATAGCCTAATCAGTGACTGATGCCTGAGCCATGGTAACTATTCATATAAGGACATTCATAAAAATAAAATTTTAAGCGATTATAAAAATTCTTTATATATACCCAACATCAACCAACTAGGAATCATGCGATACAATGCGACATCTTTGATGTGTCAAACACTTAAGCGAAGTGATAGGTCAAGGATGACCAAGAAATACTACTTGTTAAGCCAACGTAACTATACTTGCAGGATAAACACTGAAACGTATTGTATAATGCAGAATGAGTCAGAGTTCGTTGGCCATCCTAAGAACCTTTTCAGAAATTTGTTGATACAATATGACATTTTTAGAACATTTGAGAGACAATCTACTCAAGATGATTAAGAAACGTCACCATTTAATTTTGTAAAAAAAGAAACAAATACTAAAAGAATATTATTTTAAACGACAGTGCCACCCAAGACGGTTGAGAAAAAGTTAATTTATCTCTCTTTCTCAAGTCTATGCAGAGACCTTTAGAAAAATGTGGCATTTTTAGGATACGTAATATTCAAATTAGCCGACGAGTTTTTGATGACTAAGGCATAAGAGTTAAAACTTGAGAATAATTCTTAAGAACTACAAAGCTGAACATATATCAAGTATTAATCTAGGTGAGTAAAACTTGTGTTAAAAGTTTAGATGAAGTCAACATATGTAGGATATGCACCACTCAATTGCTTGGAATGACGTAGAAATGCCTACAATTTAAATTACCACCACCAATTCCAAAAGGAAAAGTTCCTGTCACGCTCCACTCAAAGGTAATTTGAGAATTTGGTAATCTATTTTCAAATAAATACAAAATTATACAAATAAAAATGCATGTAATATTAGTTATATATGCTACAAACTCGATGATCAAGAAATACTAAAATTAAGTCATTGTAACTATTCTGACACGTCCCATTCCACTTTAAAATGGCTCAAGGTGCAATTGTCTTCACGATCTTATTAAAAATAGAACATAAAATATTTGAGTTATTGCGAGTTGAGTACCCAATGAGCTTAGATGACTCAATTTAACACAGTTTAAACCCAAAGAAACGTGACAGTGACGTATCAAGAGGATTAAAAAATTCGGGAAACTTGCCCTCAAACCATTACATATTCCATGTTTAGTTTAAAGTGATGCTCAATAAGACACAGCGAGTTTAGTGACATTACTCTACAAGCCAAGAAAATTAACTAATGTAGACATTCCTAAAAAGAACTTGAATGGCGCGTAATGTACCGTCTAAGAGATTTTAGATCTTAAAACTATTCTCAAACATTCTAAACCACAATGCTTCTTAAGGCAGAGAAGCTCTTAAATGACCTAATCTATATAACCAGGATCAACACAGACATACCACAGAGCGAAATCAAAATTTATAGTAAAGCCTCGTGCCACCCAAGATGGTTCATAGCTAAAATCCCCATCTTAACACCAACTTGAACCATGTAAGTATAGCACTTTTAAGTAACAGTCCCGTAGTACTTTGGATGGTATAAGAATCTGATGTTCTATTTTCTCTAAGCTTCTCAAACCGGAACTCGGAAGCCACATAAGGCAAACGAACCCAATTCATCAAGAGCAATGGAAAGTGCACAGGGGCATACATCCTTATTAGAGAGGCTCAAAAGCGCGGCATTGAAGACCTTTGTGAAACGTGATCCTCCAAAACCCACGTGAGAACTAAAGCACCTCACAGAAATCCAAACAATAGTGCACGGAAATGAGTAGGGTCATTAACAAGCAACCCAATATGCAGATGGCGGCTAAGAAAATTAAAAGTTGGATGGTAAAAAAAGGACCGTTTTTCTTCGTTTTTAAGAACTGGACGAAAAAAAGGACTGGATATTAAGTCTCATTTTCATCAAGGGTGACATCAAGTACCTCAATCTCGGCGATGTGGGTCAATAGGTTAATGCTACCGCGAATAAAACTTTTTTTTCATAATGTAAGCGAAAAGATTCTTTTTAAATTTTTAAAAGCAATTATCGTAAGTGGATGTCAAGTGAAAAAAATGCTTTCCTGTAGAGAAACTGATACTCTTTAAAGGAGTGGTAAAGATTGATTCGATATTTTTTTTTCTACAGGAAGGCTCATTTAAATGTTTTAATTGAATGGACGATTAGTAGGATTGTTTAAATTCCAAGAAATTTATTTCTGCGTAGTAAAGTTACAAATGGGGTTACTCATACTGTTAATGTCAAGTCAGTAACTCAATTTAACTTTTTTTTAGAAAGAAATCACGAAGAGCAATTACATTCATATATTTCTTATTATATAACAATTATAGCTTGATTATCAAAATAAGGCTGAGTGGGCAAATTTTAAATGTTCAGGTAGTTGGAAGATGGTTTCAATTTAAAAATTAGATGGTAATTGCAGTAGATTATTTTTAAGTTGAATCACAGATTTGAGATTGTATTCCGCCAAAAATCAGCTTTTAGATCTTTTCCCACCAAAAATAGATCAATAACTTACTTGTTTGAATGTAGGTTTTTTTTTTGGAAGAAATAATACCACACTTGGAAGTAACATTATGGCTATTAGCAACAGAGCTTTGAACCATGATCAGAGGACAACGACGACACCACAGCACAGGCACACCTCTTTCAAATTTCTACACCACACCAATTCAAGGACTTGCTTCTACAGACTTAAAGAGCAACAACCTCTTAACACGACGGTGTCGTTAAGTTACATAGGACTTATACCCACAACAAAAACAACGGAAAGCACGAGTTTGCCACCATTAACACTCAGTTACCACGTCGCAAACTGGGCCTTAAAGTAAACGGTGTGAAATAAAGAGAACGGAGATCCAAATCATGTCTTATCACTTGAATGTTATTCAAAATTATTTAATTTCACCGCAAATAACTGGTTTTTAAATTCAATTTATATTTATGAGAAATGAATCAGGGAGGGCTTTTGACAACTCTCAAAATTTTGAGTGAGTGAATATTAACGTCGCACTGCTTAGCTACTCGAGGGCTCAAATTACCCATTTAAATAATATTTAAATAATATATTATAACAAATTAAGAACTGTAACGTTGGTACACTGATGTCCAAAAGTTAAGCATAAATCGTAAAATGCGAAAAACATGGAGTAATATTCGCAAAATTATTCCAAATTTCTTGCGCATATTAATTAGGTGAAGAAGAAACATTGGGTTTATGCAAAACTTTTCAGTCGACTACGTCCTGCGCGAAACACCGGCGCATGTCGGAACGCGGAGAAACCGATTCACGCAGCATAGGCAGTTCAGACAAGTTTCGTGCAACTGCTGTGCGAAGGAACGTTGTTAACCAAGGTGAATGATGGCACAAAGACGCCAATTGGACATGTTTACGAAAGGAAGAATCGTTGGAATGCTGGAATTCTCACAATCACAAACCAAAGTGTCTCGAATTCTGAATGTGGACCAGTCTGTGATCTCAAGACTGTGGCAGAGGTTTCAAAGAACGGGAGATGTTACCCGACAACCAGTGTCAGGTCGACCAAGAGTCATAACCCCTCTCCAAGACCGATATCTGGTAATAAGTGCGCAACGTCAGAGGGGCAGTATTGCCAGAGCACTGGGTTCCGCGCTCACAGTCGCCACAGGAATACGAATTTCGAGACAAACTGTTTACAAGAGACTCAATCATGCTGGCCTGTATGCCAGAAGACCAGCATTTTGCATTCCCCTCACGTCTGCGCATAAACGCGCTCGTTTGAACTGGAGTTTGAAACATCAACATTGGAGAGGGGGAGAGTGGGCCAATGTGATATTCAGTGACGAGTCCCGGTTTAGTCTGAGTAGTGATTCTCGGTGGGTAACGATATGGAGAGAACGTGGAACACGTTTTGAACCAAGAAACATAACGGAAAGCCATCATTTTCCATCAAGGGAGTAATGGCATGCGCAGGCATCATGATGGACGGCCGCACAGACCTCCATTTCTTTGACACGGGGTCTGTGACTGCTCAAAGATACAGAGACGAAGTTCTTGAGCCTTATGTTCGCTTGTTTCGAGGTGCTGTCGGTCCTGACTTCATATTCATGGATGATAATGCGTCATGTCACCAAGCGGTGCTGATTGATGACTTCCTTGAAACGGAAAACATCCAGTGCATGTCGTGGCCTGCGAACTCCCCCGATTTAAATCCTATCGAGCATGTATGGGATATGCTCGGGACACCAATTGCAGCCCTTTCGCACCCACCAAGCTCCGTTATAGAACTGAAGAGAGCTCTCCATGAAGCTTGGAACCGTTTGAGCCCACAACTTATTCATCATCTCATAGCAAGTATGGCAAATCGTTGTGCAGCGTGCCTGGCTGTCAGAGGTGACCACATGCCTTATTAAACAGCAGCATCAGTATTTTATTTAATGTTTTCTTTCATTTTTTCTTTAAAGTGTGAATCCTTGCTATGCTCAGTTTTCTTTCAAACTGCTACTTTGGATAATAAAATTAATTATTATCATTCTTTTGATTTGCTTCCTTATTTTATAACCATTTTACACTCGCATATCACGTTTCCCGCCATTCTGATTTAAAGTTTCTTCTTTATTCACATAATTATCCATTATGTTTAACTTTTGGACACCAGTGTACAAAAGACAATTCTAAATAACAAAAATTTCGAAAACTGAAGGAATTACTAATTAGGTTCGTTTCAATTTTAATTTTTAAAAATACATTGCCTTGCATTTCTTTAAAATTTTATTTTAATTATATAAAATAAAAGTTTTTCATATTATACTTAATTGTAAAACAAAAACTTCATGTCAAATGCCTCAAAAATTCTAGGTATTATAGATGCAATGATGTAAATTCAAATTGCATTTTTAATATTCTTTATCATGTGAAAAAGTTTATTAGCTTCACAATTCAAAACCGTTAATATCCATTAACATAAAGCAAATTGTTTCATTGGAAAATAGAAGAAAACATTTAAAAAGAAATAAAAGTTTATTATTTCATTCAATATAAACTCAAGAAAACACAACAACAACAAAAAAATTCTAAGACGGTTTCAAAGTCAATGCTATTCACTTCCATTTATGGTCAACGTAACGTTATGCGGTTGATCTCGGGGTCGTGAAATCAAGTTTTCTCACACACAAATAATATATCTAACATAATTATACGTATGAGTGCGGTCTGTCTTATTTATTGATAGTCAGAATGCATTTAATAATTCAAATTAAACAAAAAAAGAAAATGTAAGCTTATACGTGAAAAAATACATTGGCAAAAAACCATGGCTTTCTTATAAAAATAAAAACTACTAAGGTTGAAAACATGCTAAATTAAACTGGATTCACACACACAGAAGATTTAATGTAAGAATATTGTGTTTGCGTGAAAACTTGTCATTATTAATAACATTAAAATTTTTAAGAAAGATTTCCCAATTAAAAAATTTTTGAAAGAATATTACCTCTCCCCCTACACACACATATATTCCCCCTACCCCCGAGATAAATATTTACACATAGCACCGATATAGCCTCTTTAACATAATTCTATAAAAATAAAATAATTTACATACCTTATTTTCACAAAATTAAAGAATTATATTTCATATGTCATGGTTATTTGTTAGACTTCAGAAGATATTTCATAAATTTTATATATTTTATTATTCTAAAAATTTAAACTAAGTATCGCGTATTTAATATGAAAAATATATGACCTAAATTATGAAATTAACGTTACACTAGTGAGGATATTTAAGAAAAGCAAACTCAATTAACGAAGACTAAAATCGAAATAGTATATTTTATTTCACAAACTTTTAAAAGGAACTTAAAAGACTTACCAATATAAATTTCCTGTTTAAGGAATAATAGTCTATATTAATTTCACCAACGGTACGGAATTTCTTAAGATTTAATTTAAAAGGAAATATTGTTTTTATGCTGCTTTTAAAGAATGTGCAACGGGTTTCAAGTAACGAATAAAATAAATGTGTGGCATCTATCTCATTTATCAAACTTTCATAAAATACAAGGGAGAATTTGAAACCCATCAGGGCCTAATCTTTTCGCCCCAACATATACGTAGCATCACGTAACGAAACTTTATATTCAGGCAGAAACTTTATATCTAAGGCAAAAGCCTCAATTGTTTGGTTTACTCAGTAAGGGTAGAATCAAATCTTTAAGAATGTAACAAAAATTTGTTTCTCTGAAGAGGACACGATCTGTCATCAACCAACGAGATTTGCTTTGCTTAGAATTAAGGTTGCTCTGAAGCAACACACAAGTTACTAGTGACGGGAGGAAGTAATTCCGAGTTCTTATCAATCGCGAATATTTTGAAACTCAATTTCACAGATCACATACTATTTTACCCATCACTCTTATTTACCATCAGCTTCGCGAAATAATTTTTTGCCGCCATATTGTAAATGAGAATCATTACTGTTTTGCTATTACGATCTAACTCACGAGTCCAAATAAAAAAATATTTAAAAACACGCTGTTTGCCCATTTCCTCTTTCGCTAACCTTGGAAGATAAACTGAGATTTTAGCCCAATATTAATAAATGGGCAGCAACATTCTATCATTCCGTATGAATTTTTGGTAAAGTGCAAACATTGTTGGCCATGATATTGCGATCATAGGGTTGCAGCAAATATATCTAGTGAGAGCTCTAGGGTTTAATTACAGTAAAACAAGAAGTAACTGTAACCACACCAGAGAATATATTTAGCCAAAAAAATAAGGAACCCTGAAACACTAAATTCTAATTCCAATCTTAGTGATCCAAGTGAAGATCAAGTTCAAGGTTGGGAAATATTTTAAGTCTGCAGCACTTGCTACATATTTATAAATATTTTTTTTAAATTACGTCAAATAAAGACATTTGGTGGAAAAGATTCTCTAACTGTCCTTCTTCCAGTTACTAGTTCTAAGTCATTAAGTCCCCATTACGGATCCATTAAACATTCAAAACCGTTTGAAACAGTGATGGGTTCAAAGTGTGGTTCAATTGTCCCAAATTAGTACCTTTATTTATGCTAACTTGTTATCCATTAAGATTGGAGCACGCATGAAAAATTGTCAAAGCTTAGTAACTATTCCAGTGTACTCCTTTGTTACAATTAATCAACATGCAGAAATGTAGCGTTTTGTAACGACAGTTTATTTCTTTAAAGAGTATCATTTGTCTCTCTCTCTCTCATGCAGGTATTTTTCCTTGTTCCACTTCAGGGTGTAGCCACTAGATTATAACACTCAAATTTCAATTTCATGCACACACTAATAACATAATTGTGAAACTGTCAAACGACATGGGATTCTGGGGCGTATCCGCGGCTAAATCTTCAAGGAAATTGTGGGGGAAAAAAAACCAACCCAAACGATTATTCCTAAGAAGTGTCATTAAATGAAATGAAAAAAGAAGAACTCATCTGAAGAAAGACCTCACTCTCACAGCGAGAGCGAATTACTCACAAGTGTAATTAACAGTTACAGAGCGGCAAAGACATTAAAAGAAGCTCTTAAAGGCAGCTCTAATGTGAAATGAGGTGGAGGCTATGAACCCATTGCTGAAGCTAATGAGAGAAAATAAATGTTACACTGAAAAAAAGAGGGGTCTACCATTGTTGTCTATCGTCTGTCTGAGGAATGGGAGTAGGCGAGAGGGGTTGGTAAAAAGAAAGAAAAAAACAAAACAAGAATTTCGGGGTGATCCAAGATTCCTCGCCTTTGCCCTAGTGTTGAAAGATGGAGTCAAAAAACAGCACACCTCTTCAACGAGGAAGATAAACTAGGGATAGAAAAAATATTTTGATTTGATGCCATTTTAACTTAAAACAGATTAATAACATCGTAATATCTTGTGCGGAATTAGTTTTTTGAACATGCTCAAATTTTTGAAACAAAAATCAAATGATTTTTAGTAATAATTCAATTATGATAATTCATTTCTAAATTTTTTATGAAAGCAGGAATAGGATTCTTGCAATCAAGTAATACACTGAATATGCATTTGTTGTAGTCTAGCAAAACACATTCTTAAGTCACTCACAATAGAAAAACAAGACAAAATGTTGACAGAAAAAATTGAGGCTACATCTGATGATGAGAGAATAGGCAGGCCCCTTTACTATTTTTTTATTATAAAAATTCAAGCTAAATTAATTTTAGAATGAATGATATTACTGACGAATTCCTCAAATCCAAGCCATGGTATAAAATGGTAACAATACCCACTTTGGAAATTTACTAGCTAACTTCCGTATTTCGCCGTTTTAGATTCCGCGATAAACTTAACGAATGCAGAGTTTATTATTTCTACGGACAGTCTTTAATGAAACTAAGTTCAAATCAGTCATAAAGAGGGATTTTGCTAAACAGTTAGAGACTGGCTTCCTTTGTTTTTGTAACAATAATTACTAAATTTGTTTCGTGAAATCGTATTCGGATGGTATGCCAAGAATAAAATAAATGTCAGCAGTAGCCAACTGGTTATGATAGCAAACTCGAGGTCGACTCATAATTCTGTCGAGAAATGATGTCACTAAAGATCTGTCATGTGGCAGGCTGATATATGCTAAACCTGTCATAGTTCTCACGTCAAAAAAGTGGAAATTTTTGGCGTAGGGTGCGAATTCAGGCGTCAGTCACATGACTGCGTCTCAAAATTATGAGGTCAGTAGCCAATAGTCTCCAAATTGCTTCCACGTTAATAAATAATCAACGAATCAAGAGTAAAATGTCAGCAGAATATTTATGTAAAAGGTTTACTGATAAAAAATGTTGCACACATTCAATTCCATTATTTCAATCAAAAAAATAAATAATAATAACTTTAAACTCTAGATCAGTGATTCCTACAGTGGTCTATATCGACCCCCGGGGGGTCTATGACGACCTGTAAGGAGTCCACGTCATCGAAAGAATAATTTGGTGGGCGGGTCCATGAGAATTGTAAGTGATAATAATTCTCATTAAACGAGCTTAATTTAATTCACGTGTACTTCTTAAGTTTGAAGCTATACACTTAATTACAGTTAGAAATTTAATTCTATTAAAGTAGTAGTAGTAGTACCAGCTGGCTAAAAGACACTTAAATTGATAAATTTGCAAAAATTCAATATTAATTAAGCAGGGGTCTACCCCAAACCAAAAAACGGCAAGGGGTCTATGAGACAAAAAAAGTTTGGTAAACTCTGCTCTAGACCTACAACACAATAATCGACTAAATAAAATTGAACACTCAAATTGAACACTCTGCTTCACTATCAATCAAAACACAAATACTTTTTTCCTTGAAGAATTTTTTTTTTTTTTTACGAGATATTTATCTAAGCCTTATAATAAAGCACAACACTCGAATACCTCTTGATCTTTTTTTTTAAAAGTTAGTTGGTTTATTTTACTGGGCAAATTCTATACTTGACACCTAAGTATAATTAAAAATAATATGAATATAAAATTTGGGATATATAATATATATCTTTCGGAATTTCTTACACCAGTTAAAATACTTAAAATTAAACTAAATGAAAACTGAACAGATATAAACACAGGAAAGTAATAAACTAAATAGAAAAAGAATCATATTGGAATTACGTGTATTTGATATTGCAGCTATTTATTTGCTTTAAAAAAATTCGCGTGTCGAATGATATAAACCACACACACAGTAAAATAGTTGTTTTTTCCCCCTCGAATTACCTTTTGAATCAGAAGTTGGATTGATAATTTTGGAAGCATGATCATGTCTGTAGAAAATAGTAAAATATTAATTCGAACGATTTTATGCAAGTATTGTGTTTTGATTGCCAAGGGGATTCATATATTGATAAACAATTTTAGAAAGTTAAATGCAATTATGAACATGGTACGATATAAATCATGTCAAAATTAATGAGTTTGTCGATGATGTGACCGACGATCTGGTCACGAACTCGGAACCGATGTTGTCGAGTTCGAGTGCTTGCACTACTGAAGACACTCGCCATGTAAGAGGGGATGATGCTCGTTGAATCTGTACAAACTGAACGCTGGCGCGTTGAGGAAAGAGGTGCCAATTCGTGTGTCGTCGTAGCCACTTGACCATTGTCGAGGTCCGTTGCCAATAGCATTCATGTTGATTTATAATGCAATGTTAATAAACTCTCATTCACTCACTTTGAAATAACTTGCTTATATAGGACAGTACGTAATATTTTTTTCTTTTATGGAGAGTCCAAGTTGGAAGACATTTTCTCAAATCTAAGTTTATTTTAAAAAACTAAAATGAAGTGAACTTGAGTGGAAGTTTGCAGAAGGAAGTATCAGCTTAAAGATGTCATCGGCAACACTTAATTGTGGTTCAAATTATGAGGTTTGTCGCCAATAGTCCTCAGGTTGCTTCAGAGCGCGAAATTAACCAAAATCAAACCCTTGTTGGCGAGAGTTGTATGAATTAATATAATCAGTAATTTCAAGCTTTACTTAATGATAGTCAGTTTCTGTACACTATTTTTTTTCAGTTTTAATGCACTTATAGCTTTTATCAGTTTCATTTTGTTAAAAAAAAAAAAAATCACGTACCTCTCTCAACCTTCATTTCCGTGACTGTTTAAGTTCGAAAAAACACACTGTAAATATATATGATTTTTTGGTTTTATTATAAATATCATGTATTTGCATCTGAATGTTTTTACAACTAATAATTTTTAATGCATAATAAGATTTAACTGCTATCAAAGCCATTAATCTAACTATACGTCGAATTTTACGAGAACAGGAGAAAAAAAAATAGTTCTTCGTAGAACTTAATAATACACTCTTCTAGCACCGATTTTGTTTTCTAAACAGTTACCAGTGCAGAACTTGTAATTTATTTCAGCGGCGCGTTTCAATTTTTCATGCAAATTTGCAAGACTCCCTGAACAAGAAATGGGAGTGTTCTTTACGAGGTCTGTAATTCGTATGAAGAGGAAACTAAGACACACAGAAAGGCATATTAGTAACGCTCGGAGGTTACGAGCTAAGAAAAGAAAGATTTCTTTTAGTCTGTCTGATGGCACTTAATGTGGTTTCAAGGAAAAGAGCAAGGGCGAGAGAGGAAACTTGAAATTGAAAAATAAAAAGCTTCTGGCGTGTATATGTCGTATTTTAGAAGTGTGTAAATCAAACAATGATTATGAAAAACAAACACCGGAGTTTATTGAAGCAGCAGCAGTAGAAAAAATTCCTTTTTTGTATGAAACGTATTTTAAAAGGGAGATTAATCCTATTAAATTATGTCAAGTTTTGCTAGAACATTCATCTTGATTTATAAGTTTTTATTTTAAAACCCAAAATGTTTTTAATGTGCTTTAATAATTAAATATTGAATGATTTCTCTTTGAATAGTTTTAGAGGTTGCATCTCATTTCAGGTAAACGACCGTTATTTCTTATTGTTTAATTGTCTTACCTGCATAACGCGTACTTAGTTCTTTCAATGAATATCTGTTCGCAACAATATCGAGTCTGGACAACAATATATTTAATGGTTTCTCAATCCCTACTGCGTTCGGATTTCCCCAGGAGTTTCTACGATTAGCGACATCTCCACCTCAACTAACACGAGGATGAGGTACCACGACATATAGCCAGCTACGACTTAATTTCTAATTTCTACAGCCTCTCTTGCTCTCATGATTGATTATTTGCGTTACACTTCAAAGCAACAAAATGGCTATTATTAGCAGACCCCCCCTCCCCCCATCCCAAACAAACGGAAAAGATGAAGTTAAGTAAAACACATAGATGTAAGAAAAAAATAATCAAAATAAAATAATCATAAACAGTTATACTAAAAAATTCGTTTGCCGTTAAAATATTTTTAAATGCTTCCATTACATTTTTTGGTTGAGAAAACAAGTTACTGTTCAACAAAAACGACATATGAAACAGAATAAATTGAATATATGTAATTTTAAAAAAAGATGTCTCGATACTAGACGTTACAGTGGGAAAGTTGCACCACCAGCAGAACCGAAAAAGAAATCCACAAAGAGGTTTGCATTTGGCTTAACAAAAACCCGTCGTGCAAACAGAAAACTGTACATTACCCCCAAAACCAATATACTCAAGATAGATAAAAAATCTTCAGGGCCTTCAGAAACAGAATAAAATGACATGTTTGCTCTTGAGTGGATATGTCAGAAAATGTGTAAGAGTTGGCCTTCTTATTCCCTTCCCCTTTAAACAGTGAAAGTTTGTCTTTATTCTCAACTACCACTAAAAATTTCAAATATTTTCAGGCTTTGTAAAATGAGTGATGGGTACCTTATTTCAGTTAGACAAAAATATTGGACAAGTATCGCAAAATACGTATATTTCTTATATGCAACAATAAATATAATATTTACATGTTAAAAGAACCACGTTTTTGGCATTATTTGCAAATTTCAAATACAGTCATTGTAACTTAGTAGTACTCGCATACCGATTTCATCCAAGATGGTCGTTAATAAATTACAGGGTGCTAAATATTAAGCACAGCCGATTCTTACAATTCTTGCGTGATGTGGTAAATAAAGTATCTACTATAGGTACCGTTTTTATTTCATTATCATTTAAAATTACAGGGCTCGTCTGATCCACTTCTATTAATTGAAAACCGTTGAAGCCTGGTTTGATTATAAATTAACGATAAACAATAACTATTGGCGACTTAGTGCGTAATCTCGAACCATTTTAATGATTAAGTCATCTGAGAAAGTACCTCCATTAGACAAACTTTCACACCACGTGATGTTTTTGAAAAACCAGTTGAATCCAATACATAACAGCCCTATTCTTGCGCATGATATATCCTCGGTAGAATCGGAAGAAAAAATTTACCGAATCGAATCCACGAACGACTGAACGGTGCAGATGACTAACTATAAATTGCCCGGCCTGAAAGCTAGCGAAAAAAATTAAATTGTCTTAGAACTGATGAAAACAGGTGATACAGATGTTACGTTTCAAATAAGTCGATGGATTACGCATTTGAACTCACAAAAAAAAAGTAGATTTCAGAACAACTTATGAAGATGTTTGGCTTAAATTAATACAGGTTTAGAGCAGGGATCGGCAACCTGTGGCAGGCGGTACAATTTGTCTTAATAGCGGTACAACGTTGTCTTAAGATGCATACCTATATCTTAACTAAGATGCATACCTATATCTTAACTAAGATGCATACCTATATCTTAACTAAGATGCATACCTATATCTTAACTAAGATGCATACCTATATCTTAACTAAGATGCATACCTATATCTTAACTAAGATGCATACCTATATCTTAACTAAGATGCATACCTATATCTTAACTAAGATGCATACCTATATCTTAACTAAGATGCATACCTATATCTTAAACTAAGATGCATACCTATATCTTAACTAAGATGCATACCTATATCTTAACTAAGATGCATACCTATATCTTAACTAAGATGCATACCTATGTCTTAACTAAGATGCATACCTATGTCTTAACTAAGATGTATACCTATGTATTAACTAAGATGTATACCTATGTCTTAACTACGATGTATACCTATGTCTTAACTACGATGTATACCTATGTATTAACTAAGATGTATACCTATGTCTTAACTAAGATGTATACCTATGTCTTAACTAAGATGTATACCTATGTCTTAACTAAGATGTATACCTATGTATTAACTAAGATGTATACCTATGTCTTAACTAAGATGTATACCTATGTCTTAACTAAGATGTATACCTATGTCTTAACTACGATGTATACCTATGTCTTAACTACGATGTATACTTATATCTTAACTACGATATATACTTATATCTTAACTACGATATATACTTATATCTTAACTACGATATATACTTATATCTTAACTACGATATATACTTATATCTTAACTAAGATATATACTTATATCTTAACTAAGATATAGACTTATATCTTAACTAAGATGTATACTTAAGTATCTTAAGTTTCTTATTTTGATATAAAAATGTTTAAAAACACTTATCATATGTACAATTAAATTTGTTTTTGTTGAAGAAATAGTTATATTTAATGCTGTTTATTTTGTATTAAGAAATATTTTTAAATGATGCAAAATTAATGTATCATAAAACCGTAAATCTGGATTATATATTCACACCTATTCTCTATTTCTGCATGCATAATTACAAGAATCGAATTGTTTCAAAAATATTCTACCGAGTGGCATGTTGAATGTTGTAGGTAGATTGGTTTGGCACGCCATAGCTAAAAGGTTGCTGACCCCTGCTCTAGAGCAATATGAAAGTTAAATAGATGACGTAATTTTAAGACGAGACCAAATAAAAGAGGCAATACCAAAAAAAGGTTCATTATTTTTTTTAATTTCCTCACTTCATACTCAGGAAGACAGAGCCAGTCCTTGACTCGTCTCGAACACTACCGACCCAAGTTTGCGATCATTGACTACTTGATTACAGCAACTTGCCTCTTCAAAATAAAGTTAAGTTTGTTAAATTACGGCAGCAAGAGCTTTACAAATCTTCAATTCACTACTGGCTAAAGAACAACTTTAACTGCAGTCAAATATTGTTGTTTCATATAGTAAAATCGGAAGTAAATCCATTTACATCAAGTAACTTGCCAAGGAACAAAATGTAAAATTAAAAAACTAAAAAACTAAAAATTAACACCTTGAAAAGTCCAAAAGCTGAAAACACGCAAAATGTACACAACTAAAACCGTTAGATTCGAAAAAACAAAAATCTAAACGGCAAGCAATTTAGCTATTTAGACTCGAGGCTCCTGGCCAACCAATGCACAGACAAGCAACTCTATGTTGTAACCTACGGTCAAGGTCCGGGAACTCGAGCAAATGGCATGTATTCATAATGTCTGTTTTACAAATATAGAACACAGGCCAGTGATGGCAAACCAATGGCACGTGACACAATATTTTGGGAAAGCCACCGATCAAAATAGTTTGCATTTTAGTTCAAAATAACAAAGTCCACTATGAAATATTACGAACAAATCCTATTATGTATTGTTGTGACTTCCTTTAATCAACTGAACTTGTCCCTATTGGATTAGTTGGAAATTGAAGAATTTGAAATGCAAAAACTGATTGATTTCTAATGTAGTTCAATATGGCTTCAAAAATGTATTGAAACAAGGAAAAGTTAGAATGGATTGAAACAGAAAGATTAACAAGCAATACAAGTAAAAATGCCAATAACGAAATTTTGGGAACATGTAATTCGATTCCACATTTAACTGCTTGAATAAGCTGGCTCCTGCTATTTTAACCATATTTTCATTTACCTATACCTGCGAGTCATTATTCTCCGAGTCGAATAACATTAAGACTAGCTTCGAAACCGTTTGGCAAATGACTCCGATTCGCATGCATTCAGCTAAAAGTAACATCTTGATATCCTAATATAAGTTATTTGTCACCTAACCCGCAACACAGATGTCCCACTAATGTTACTTCAGTTTGAATTACACGTATAGCTAAAACATTTACGATTATACAGTACAAATTTTTCCCCCAGTAAATAAAGAGTTTTGAGTTGTTAGAGTATTTTGTTTTATTTTCCCAATAATCATAAATATGGCACGTCTGTATTTCATTAAACATTTCTTTTGAAAAAATGGCACGTTGATCCATAATGGTTCGCCACCCCTGGCATAGGCTATTTGAGTGTGCATTGAACCAATTAACGATACTTTAAATCAGATGTACTCAACCTTTTTTTTCTGCTGGGCCGCATACATATGTCAGCCATTTCACGCGGGCCGCAACATGAGGTTAAATGGAGGGTGGGTGGAGAAAATGCTTTAGGACCAAAATAACATCGGAAATTTAAGATGTGGAATATTGATCAAAATATTAAACTCCTGTTTTGCGTTTTTTAATTTTTTTTTTATTTTTGTCACTAACACTAAATTAAAAGAATTTAAGAAACGCTCCTTCACAAATTTTTGCACCAGTAAACGGTTTTATATGATTACCAATAATATAACAAACTTCATATAATTTTTTTGTTACTGCTGTGACATTACCACTGACAAAACATTTTGCTGCTGTTGCAAAGAATATTCAGTAAAGCCTATTACTCTCTTGATCTTGGAGGAAAAGTTTTATTCAATGATTTCCGTCTACTAGTATTTTTAAATGCATCACTTTCGTGACAAATCAAACAATTACTGATCCATATTTGTTTTTCACTATAAAACAGTCAACTTCGAAATCGTTCGAATATTTTACCCTTGCAAGGTATGAAAGATTGTTAAAAATTAGTTCCCCTGCTGTTGTCTTATCACTAACCGTAACCGTTATAAATAGAAAAATAGCATCAATTCTCAGCCGTACGACATCGACAGCAAAATTGATATATTTGATTTATCTTGTCAAAGAATTTTCAACCAAATTTTTAATACATTGTTCTTAAATAAGTGAATTTCTCAGAGAAATAGGTTATAACCGGGTCACTTAAAAAGGCTCGGTGGGCTGCAGGTTGAATTTTGCTGCTTTAAATGTTTTCTCATTCTAAGATTTTCCCTTTTCACGCCCATTTGATAAATGTATATACTCAGTTGACGCTTCCATTCAACCTTTCCAACCGACAAACTTAAAGGAAAGCCCCCATCGAGCATGCGATTCATAATTTTTACACCACCCTGTCAAAAAAAAAAGGCACTCTATTTCCTGTTTGATGAGTATCTATAAGAAATAGCACTAAACATTTATATAATGTTTATCATCCTTGACACACATATCTTTACAATTAGCACAACACTTTACCTTCAATACGTCTTGCAATGAATGTCAGATTCCTAAAATGTATTATTTATGCACTATAAATGTTGCATTAAGAATCATTTAGATTAAAATATGATTTTTTAAATGACACAAAGAATGATAAGTATGCATATATGAATTAATAACGTGAATAATGCTCGATATATATCATTGGATCACACCTAAATATAAAAATGAACTCATTATTTAAGGGGTTTTTTTTTATAATTAAATCTCATCGTGTGAAAAAACATTTAAAAATCGTCTACTCTAAATGAAGATTAGTCGAGTAAAATAAAAATTAAACAAGTCCTTTTCAAGGCCAACTAGATATGTTATAACATTGTACACAAATGTAAGAAAGACAGCTAACTTGTTTCAAAGAGCGAAGGTCAGTGTTATATTTGTCCAAAGACTTAAATGGAAAAGATGTATCATGCGTAAAAAGAAAAATATATGATTATTATGGAAGAAAAAGGTAAATGAGGAAAATACTACTCTTTTAACATAACGAGTTTGAGATTTATCAATACAATTCGTTGACAGTTATTCAAATGCGGTGACACGGAAAGTTCATTCAAATATTCATTAAAAAAAATTAAAGAAATATGAAGATCAGAAGTCAACGCATTTTATATGAATATTAATTTTATTAGCACACCACTTTAAAGAATTTTCTAACTACTTAAAACCAGTATTGAAAAATATCGATTGAAAATGTGCGAAACCACACACGCACACACAAAGATTTCATTTCACCTAATGCACGAGTTATTGGATATATTTTCAACTTTTACAAATTGCTACATAAAAATATAAAATGCTCTTCTACAACAAAAGTTTATTAATTCATATCAAACATAAAAACTCGTTTTAAAGTACGAACAGAAGGTATAAAAAATAAGGTTCTATTTTTTTTTTCATATGATGCTTTTGTTTATTGAGGTAATTATCGTATCGATAGATCAAGGAATTGAAGCAATAAAAGCAAAATGATGTACTTTGATAATGAGACTAAGTTTAGGCGACCTGTTTAGCGTCATAATACAAGGGGAAAACTTAGATGTTTTTCAGCCCAGGCTTAAGAAATGAAAATCAGAAATGGCACATAGCAGAATTTTCATAGGGCGATATGGCAGATTTCTCAGTACCAGAAATCCAAGAAGATTCACGTGTCTTGAATAATGTGCAATCTTGCATTATCATATAATAGCAGACTTTTTCGGAACAACTAAACTGGATTTTTTTTAGATGATTAAATACTTGATTATTCATTAACATCATGCTTGTAAGCACAAGCACAACGCTTGAAGCACCAATTCTCCTAACTTTCACACAACACCAGCGTATAGATTGTGAGTCTCGACTGATTTACACTTCATCTGCCCCCCCCCCCTACACGACAAGTCTTAAGTGGCCACATCATTCGAACTTACGATTCAACAACATCGGACACCAGTTTACGACCACGATACTCTGTCATCATCAAAACCTACATTTACATACAAAACGGTCTCATTGAGACAGCTGTCGGATGAGCAGAATGTCCGACTCTTTTATGGCAAGGTCTTTTAGATTAGGTGTAGGATTTAGTATTCCTACATGGGTAACGACAACATATTACACAATCTGTGGTTGACTTATTCAAACACACCTAGCATATATTTAAACATAAGCAGATAAACAAGCTAATGCCAAGTTGCGGTTCTATTTCGATTTTATGACACGACAGCACACCAAAATTTGATTTAAATCTGAAGAGGATTAAGCGATTGAAAGTAAAGTCTCAACAATACGTGAACAATATTGGTGATAATTTCGAGTCACGCTTAGATAAGTGAAGAACCTTGAATTAACACCTTACTTTCCAAACTTCCACTTCACGAGTATTGTAATACCTCGACTTACGCGAACACGGAACTACGGGATTTTCAAATCTCGTCGATTCGTCTTTTGTTTGAGGGGGAAAGAAATTGATGAAATCAGTAATCTGATTGAAGAGTTGTCGATCTTTCCAAGCAAATAAATTTAGAAGTGGACAGTAATGATGTTCAAAAACTGCTGGATTACCACAATCAGGAGCCTACAATTGATTAGCCGTAGAAATGCATAAACAAGAACAAGACATTGAAGAACTTGAGTCGTTAGACTCAGTCCAATCAGAAGATGGAATGACGGTTGGGAATTTGATAAAATTCAGTTTCATTGAAAAAGGTTACCAATTTTAGAAAATATAGATTCCAACGATGAGATTCCCCCCCCCCCTAACAAAACAAGGAATAAAAAATTATTAGCATTTTACGAGGGTAAAAATGTTTTTGAGCCGGTAGACTACATTGTTAGATTTTATGAAATCTTCAACGTCAAAATAATTTCGTTTTACGATTTTGTATTTGTGTTAACTAAGATTTTACTAAACAGAGTTTTTCCCTAAATTTTTTATTATTTACTTTCGTCTCCAACCTAAAATAAAAATAATTTATAAGTATTTGCAAGCAAATTCATACCCCGACCTACGCGGTTATCATCAGTCCCCCCCCCCCCTCATCGCGTAAATTCGCGGTATTACTTTACTTAGAAATGAAATTCTATTTTAACGAGCAAAAGCTTCCATTATTAAGTTTTATGAATCTGTTATAATCAACGTCAAATTTTCATCTCAACGCTCATGAAGTTAGTTACTTTAATATCACTGGGAATTTAATTTTAAACTCCACCATACACCCACCGAATTAAATTTTGAATATTAATTGCCACACTCTACTGTTTCTTTTTAACAGTGCACTACACACCCACCAAGTATCTCTCCATCCTGTCAACCTGATTACAACAACCCTTGGGAATGTGAAGAAGCTTAATTAGTTTTATCATTCTTCTGTAAAGGTTACATAAATTAATTTCTGAATAACATATGTTAAACTGATAATGACTAACTAAGCAAAATTTAAAGAGAACAAATGGATTTAAATCTAAAATTGACATGGAGGGGAAAAATACAAAAATCGGACAGAATAAAAACTATCATTGAAACTCTTAAGGCCCACACCAGAATACATCCTGAGCAGCCTACATGTCCAAGTATGATAGACGAAAATGCCGACTGGCATCTTTGCATGTCACGACTATCTTTCCTGGTGGTCCGTCTGCCTGTCTGGGTCGTATAGTCTATGGGAAAGGTTGATTTTGCATGCACCACGTAGTCATCGCTGTCAAATCCGCTTCATAATCGAGTAAAAATGACCTTCAAGTAAGGCACGACCCACATTCCGAGTTAATTCGATAAGGAGAAACAACACTTTGGTTTTTACCCCTAATTTAATCTGGGCTCAAGAGTAGGACATTTTTACAGACATGCATTGCATATACAGTTTTTATTGTTTTAATATCCCTAAAAATAATAAACATAAACTTGCAGGATTCAAAAGTTCCTTGACAGAGCTTATAAACGTGGTAAATTTTTGCAGTAGAGCGACTACATTTGTATTATTACATTCTTCCCCTTTTTAAAAAAAGTTTGTTCCAAATTTCGTGGATGGTGGGTTGCCACGGCGTCATATTTTATAGGCGGATGCATTCAGTCGTCGGCGATTGAAAGAAATTCCGTTTGTTGATCAATTAATGGATATTAATTTTTGTGTTCGTTTGGGAAAAAGTGCTACGGAGACTCACGAAATTTTGAAACAGGTGTAAGGCTGTGATACATTTTCGCGAAAGCAAGCTTTAGAGTGGCATCGAGGTTTCAGAGAAGGCAGGGAAAGAGTCGAAGATGGCAAACGATCTGGCCGACCGCAGACTTCCCGCACCGCTGAAAACATCGAAAAGATTTCTGTGGTGGTATGTAAGAACAGGCTTCAAACAATGGCAGAATCAGTTGGGGAACTCAGTCAAAACAAGTCCTGTAAGATTGTAAAAGAACGTTTCCCATTTCCGAAAAAGAAGGAGATATGTGACAAATACATTTTAGTTCCCATGAAGACTGTCATACAGGAGGCTACTGTTAAGGTCATTGGTAACAAATAAACAGTTTCCCCAGAATTAACGATTTCGTGAGCCTGGCGTGACTCTGTGCCCCGCGCGCCCGCTCCCGGGTTAATGAAGAAAATATGAAAAGAGGTGTAGACTTCGATTGAAAAATTAGTAGTTTATAAAAATGGAATTTATATAAATTAGCTTCACGGGGTGAAAGAAGTTGCTTAATGGATGGGAAGTTATTTTGAAGAATAAAATTATGCTACATAAGATACACGAGGTTTTTAATCGGTTCAAAAACGACAGAACTTTCTTGGTTAACCAATATATTTCAATAAATTGATAACATCTAGAAGACCATATTTATTCAACACAACATAAAAAATTAGCATAAAGTTTTTGTAAATATTCAGAAAAATATATTTTTTATTTTTATTTTTCCTAAGAAAAATGTTCAAATTTTTACTTTACTTACGATGCAGCATTAGTTGCGCGAAGCAATAATTTAAAAAAGACAAGGAATGTTTTTAACAATTTCATAAAAACGAACTTCAATAAAAACTTTCTTCCTCCACCCCCCAAATTGTCACGAGGAATACAAAATTAAAAGTAGAAATGTTAATGATGAAAACGAAATGAAGTCAAATGATACACGGTGGATTCTGAAGCCAAAACTCACAAAAATCCGAATAAATTAGAAAACTAACCCTCTAGATATGAAGACTGGAGGATACTAACCTGGAAAGAAATGAAAGAACTTCCTTTCTTGTAGAATTCTGTTTTTAATTTATACACACACGCTCAAACGTAAAACTTCTCAAATGAAAAATATGATCATGAAAGAAAAATACCAAAAAAAAAAGGATATTGAAAAAGAAAACATGCCTTCAGGCATGAAAAAATAACTTTTATTTATTTTATTTTGTGAAAAGTTTTCAGAGGTAAAAAAATAATTCTAATTAAACAAAATTTTCCTAGAAATCAATTTTAACGCTGCCCACACAAGTGGTATCATAAATTTAACCTCATATCCAGGATTTAAATATGATCACAAGACCATTCTATAAAACTATTGGCTGACAAAAGAAAAAAGGATATGATAAACTCCAAATTTCAAAGGTTGTTCAAGACAACCTTAAGATAAATTCTGATTAAAAAAAAAAATTTTTTTTTTTAAATTTAGTTATGAGCTTTATTACTGGCGCCCTATAAAGCAATACGAGGGTTATTTCTTGTAATTTTGAACCGTAATCAAGTAATGAGGACGACCTAAGCAGGGACCTCCTCTCCGAACTCCTGCACCACACCAACGCGAGGACGTTTGAGCCTGGACAGATCTGACGCGCGTTTGCCGTCTCTGCATGGCGGGTCCAGTAGAGCCAGAACTCGAACCAGCGAGTTCGAGACCACAACCATAAGACTATCACGGTCACCACTTTACATACATCGAAGATAACCTTAAAAAATATTCTGTTTAAATTTTTTAAAAATTACGTTGAATAGCAACTTGCAAGATGGATTAATGCTGGTCACAAAAACTTATACGGAATGTAATATGGAAAAAAAATTTCGTTCACACAAATTCATTAAAATAAATTTTTCCAAATTTAAAAAGATGACTTGTCTCTCGGCTTCTTAAACATTGCACAATGCATTTCATTCGAATAAAATTCTTTTTTAAAAAAAGCTGATAAATTGTAACTACAATACTATCATTAGAAAACTAATACTAGTAATTTGACGGCTAGTTATTATCCCTATCACACCATTATGACACATATTTAAAGGCAATTTTTTGCTAACATTCAAAAACTTAATAGGATTTGTGTTCCTCCATTACCAAATGGAAACAGGTTTTAATAGCATTCGAATACGAAAGCAGGAAACACGAAGCAGAAATAATAACGGGTGTTAAGGAAATAGTTCGATTTAATGTAATGTAAATATATTGAGGATGGGTACAGCAGAAAATCTAGCAAGTAACATACATGCACGCAATTATTATTCTGTTTTTATTTTATCTCTCGTGTTTCCATCTAAAACATTCATTCATAATTTCTTTTTAGCTCTAACTGAATTTCCATATATAACGATATGCAGATATGCAAAGAATAAACACTCTTATAATTACGAACAGGAACAATTTGACAATGAAAAAAAATCGCCAAGAAAATGAGTCAATTTAATTAAAGGAGTTTGTTAAAAAGTAATGTACGTAGTAGTTTCGGTAGCCGCTCCTTCAATTATACCGCGTTATTAATATACAATACATGGCAACCAGTTCTTCTACAATGGCTTATGAATTATACAGAAAACCAAAATATCTTAGGGCAAGCTACATATTAAAGAATGACCATCCATCATGTAGTTACGGAAAAATACCTGAAAATATTGACTCAGCTAGGTCAGACAAAGCATGATTTAAAGAGATTATAAAGAGATCTTTGGTAATCAACTATATGCATTTAAATGTGCGTATGTTATAAATATAACAGTTAAGTTGATTTGAGTAATTGCTGCATAGCCCAAGGTCCTATCATAGACAAGCGCGCCACAAACAAAGTTGATGTTGAATCCATATAATGTAAGAATTGTGTAGAAGAACCTTTATCAATCAATTATCTGAAAATTCTAATTTAATTTTTCTGTTTGCTGTTCAAAGAAAAACAGATTCAAGATAAATAATTTCATTTTATGAATCAATCCTTCAACTTATTAGCAGCAATTGGGGATAATGGCCTTTATGTTGCTCCATATCTCACAAAAAAATCCATAACTGTAACTATTAGAAGTAACTGTGGGTCGGCTCGGTGGCTTAGAGATAGTGTGCCCACCTCGTAAGCCTACAGTTGTGGGTTCGATCCCGGTTGGAGTGAACAGATTTCTTGCATGTGAAAATCACGCATGTCATAATTATGTGGCATGTAAATGTTCCCTCTAGAATATCAATGTGCCTCGGATATTTGGGGCAAAATTAAATCACAACAATATTTAGCATTCGACGAAAGCTTGAATTAAAATAATTCAAGCGCCAAAATTTGGTAGAGAGAGCCACCACTGAAATGGCTCTTACACCCGAGGGATTTGCCGTGTTTGTAAAGGCTTGTGTGCCAAAATGCACACACACAACCCATTTGAAAAAAGTAATTGTATCCAAGTGTATAAGGGCTGTCCAAATGAAAAGTGGGCATGTGCGATTGCGTAAGAATGAGTACAGCTATTGCAGAGCCACCAAACAGGGACACGAAAGACTGTAGGAAGTGTACACCGCATACGATGTTTAACGTTGAAACCTGTTAGTTGGTAGAGTAAATTAATCGAAAGTAAAGTCGTTCCATATAAGGATGCGTTCAGTTCGAAACAACTTGCGGTAGTACGGTTTCTAATTGCAGGATGCGAGTTTAATGCGAACATCTATCGACGGATAGTGGCAGTCTATGGCGAGAACTGTTTAGGTCAAACGTGGTGGAACAGTTAAAGCCGTATCACACGTAAATTTTCCGTGCAATTTTTTGGCCCAACTTTTCGCCGAATCTGAGGGGAAAGGGTTACCGTAAACAAAACGACATGCTCTGACGTCAGCCACGCTCTTTCTTCACATTGAAACATTACTCGCTGATTTTTCTGCTTCGAAAACGACCATCCAATGTTATTTCTTTTATTTCGCTCGCGCTTTTGTTGATGGGGGTAAACAGAAATTCTGTTTAAAATATTCCACACCGTTAAAATATTGTACACCATTAAAATATTATACGCCATATCTGATGCGTTTGATGCGAAGCTACCACCGTTACCGCCAACTTGTTTATGACGTAGGGTGCCGAAGAACCCCATTGGCTGGAATTTCAAGCAACTTTCATTTAGAGCAACTTTCTCAGCTCACTGGCAAAGAGTTGTTCGAAAGCCATTGCTATGGCAACGGAGTAAAAATTGCACAAATTGGCCCAAAAATTGCACCACACGTGTACGTGTGATAAGGCCTTTAGTGTAAAAGTTTTTCCGAGAGCAGTAGCAAACGATATCTGATTTCCTCGACAATGTCCGCTCACACGTCTTCCGTAAAACCAATGCAACTTTAAAAAAAATCGATGGGAAATGTTAGAACACCCACCGTACTGTCCGGATTTGTCGATTTGTCACCCTGTGGACTTCTAGGACTTAAGACCACTCAATTCAGGACTAAGTTACTTTTTGGACGATGAAGTGAAGGAAGCTAGGCAAGACTTCCTCAAGAATCTACCACATTCTTTTTAGCGTGAAGACTAGGCCTGCTGCCGAAACGATGGGACCTGTGTTACAACCCCAGAGCGATTTCTTTAGATTTCCAATAAAATAATTCTTTCTATTGAACTTGTCCACTTTTCATTTGGGCAACCCTTATATTATATGTCTGGATATAAAGTGATTTTAAAGTATTAAAAAGAAAAGTTGCTTTGTTAAAAAAGTTACTTTCAAAAATACCAAATAGTGCCTTGTTAGATTCATAAAAAGTTTCTTTTATGAAAGAACATTCCATGGGATAAGAGAGAACAAGAAAGAAAAAAAAAAGAACGATGCACAAAACAGACAATCATTTTACGTGCTTATGACACACAAACAGAATCGATACGAAAATCGAAATCCTAACAAAGACATAAAATTCCTGGAAGAGTCAACATTAAGGGAAAAGCCAGACCACGCCCATAACTAGCAAACGATTTAAGAAGCAACCTCGAATCGAAGTGAATTGAGGAGCAAATAAAGCAGTTCAAGAAAATAGTTCTTTTGGAATGGTTGTGTCGGAACACAAGGAAAATCGTTTGATGAAAGAAGAAAAGATAACACAGGACACAAAAGAAAACTTCGAAACTCTTGGAAAAAGATTGTGTTTTGGGCTCGAATTATGGGCGTCTATAAATAAACAAACCATTCCTTTTAAAGCTCGTTAATGACATTGTAAATCGGAAAACAAGTGATATGTGGGTATAATGCATTGTATATAACTACGTCCTACACAAACACATAAATAAAAAGTAATTATAGTGCTAAATGATCATATCTAAAAATGGCTTTGGCAATTCGCGTGCCAAACCTTAAAATTTTACATAAGAAAAGTAAAAGGCTGGGTTTCAAAAACAATCAAAACCTTAATTGAAATAAGAAAAAGGACAAATCAACACGCAAATACAATTATGCCCATTTTGAAAACACGCGCATGCTTTATGAACTTACCATGTATTTGTTTCCTCATTATATAGCAATCTTATTAACACTTACCCACACACACAATTTTTTTTTTAAATATCAGGACAAAAGGTTTATTTTTCGGATTAAAAATAAACTTTAAAAAATCTTTTTACGATGTTCAACTTATTAAGAGAGAGATCTATGTATTTTCATTATCTAACACACCAGAACCTTTTTAAACCTTATTTACAAATAAATTTCAAGTGAATAGAGTAAACATTTTGTAATAGATTCTATAACCAACTAGACTTTCATGTATGGGAACAGCATATAAGCGGTAATTTCTAGAGATCTACATTGTATAATGCTGAGCATTTAATTTAAATGTGTATAAAAAAATGGTTAAAATACTAAGTGATGGAAATGCAATCTGTTAGCTAGAAACCAATAAGGATTAGTTTCAAGGGAGAAAAGGCAGTATTTTTTTTGGCATTGTAAAGCATAAAGTACAGAACTGTCATAAACCAGCGCTTTAGTGTTAAAGAAAATACAACTCTTGTAAGCCGCTCTTGTTTTAATACCTGGAATTGACTGTCCCAACCAGCTGAAGCGCCCTCTAGCGATCATTCATCTTCAGTAGAAGCCAGGTGAGGAGACAACGAAGTCGCTATAAAAAACCGTCCGTGCTTATTGTCCATAATTTTGGTTAACGATATATATATTGCCTTCGTACAGCCTAACAAATTAATAAATAACTGTTACACTATCGGAGACAAAATTGATCTTTTACTTTCTTTTAAAAAGTCAAATTGCAATTTCTAAGAGGGAGGAGCAGTAACAAGCTGAAAATCAGATAAGAAAACAGAAAGTTATGTTACAAGGATCTGATTTCATATTTAAACAACAATTAATAAACGATAAACAAAATAAATCAAGGATTTTGCTTGAATACAACTGCTACCATTGCACATCAACATTGTTGATTAGCTCAAAAGATTGCGCTATTTTTTAAAATATCAGTTGAATGACGTTTGGAGAAAAAACAGCCAGTTTCTTCACATAGATAAAAAAATATATAGAGTGTGTCCAGATTTTTTCTGAACATAGTATCCATTTGACTACAAAAAAGGCTAATGAAAATCTAATAAAAATTTCATTGTCGTTTCGCATAAACCTACGATTACTGCAAAGGAAACAAAATAATTCGGTCCAGGACATCCTCTAAAAGACATGTATAAAATACCATTCAAGCCATTACCACAGGCTTTCGTAACCAGAACACAGGAAGATTTAAAAAGGTCTTCTCAATCGTAAACGGCCCGACACGACCTCTTACACTGGATCCTATCGAGTTACTTGCAGTAGGGACCATAACTCATCCTCTGTAATTGCGGTATTGGCACGTTTCGATTACCACATACGCGCACCCCGAAGATGAACCTTTGCCTGACCCCTGAATCACGACAAGAAAGTTCAGGAGACCCCGGGGGAGGGAGAGATGAAAGAGGGTCGTTCAGGTGATAACTGAGAAACATGTGAAGCTGGTAAAAAAATTTCTTAATGGAGAGATGGCATGGGAAAAAGTTATTGAAGTAACACGTTAGAGGAAGTTGTTTTGACACCTTAGCGTTGATAATGACGATGAGATTAATAAATTTTGAAAGATAGAAGGTGACACAGCATAACTGAAAGCCCGATTGTAAGAGGTGTCTGAAGCAACACAATTTTGTGGAAATTCATTACATTACGTTTAAGTAGCTGAGAAGTCAATGATACATACACATTGCAGAAATTCTTATAATACAGTAGAGTTAACAGAAATAATGTTCTAGCATGAATAAAACTTTTTTAAATGATTTAAGTATTTTAACATTGAAATGTGAATTTATATTTTGGTTGCAAAGTACCTATATTTTATATAAAAGAACTGTGTAATCATTTACAGTTTAATCATAAAAGGGTTCCGATATCAAGTGTACTTAAACAATAATTTCATTATGATTATTTCCAAAATATGATCTGATCCGATTATTTTTAGTTATTTTTTCGAATCAATAGACACTACCAGATTTCAATATGTTTTGTTTATGTCTCGAGCATTTGAGCATCTTTTTGAAAAAACTTTAATTTTCCGTAAAATCAGGCGTATAACGCGCACTTTTAACACCAAAAATAAGATCGAAATTTAAGGATGCTCGTTATACGACTGGAGTAAAAATGATAGCTTTAAAAATGAAAAATAAATGAGCACACAAAAAAAATTAAGGCTTGGACATATATCGAAATACTGTTTATTTCAAAGAAATGACGCCTTTTTTGACTTAAAGGGTTTTATTTCTAAAAGTATTCTGCTCTTTCAAAAATCTGGCATAATATTTTGATTGAATGACTTTAAAACTTAAAAGCATTGCTCATGCACGGTTCAGGATTCATCGTAAAAAGGGAGTGCGCGTTTTATACGGCAAATATACCTAAAAATTAAAAACTGCAGCTTGAAAGTATAGGTGCGCGTTTACGCCGGATTTACGGTAGGTTAAATATTAATAATTTATTTTTGTCCAAACTAGAGGACTTAGACTTAATGTCAGATCAATAGCTTGTTCAATAAAGATATTTCTTCATTAATTGATCGCAAACTATTATATCATTAATTTAAATAATTTTTAATTCAATAACTTCGATTTATACCAGGAGTCACCAAATTTGTAAAGGTTCTATGCTGCCGTATCGTTTTCAAATCCTACTGTGATCTACCAACCAAAAGAACTACCAATTTTTAAAAAGTGTGACATTTGTTTATTGCCTCTAAACTTACATTCCTAGCAAATATGAAATCAATGTTCTTAAACTGTGTGTATATAACAAAAAGAAACTCGAATTGTATATTACAAAGAAATTGAAGTGTTGTTGGTTATAAATAAAATTGTAATAAAATATTTTTTTTTCATCAGACGTCAATGTGAAGAATGAAACACTTTTCTTTTTGTCATCAATAAGGGTGGGTAAGTATGTAATTCCTCCATTTAAATACCGTTGTCCAAGTGCTCATCAGCGCAAGTGTATTTCTGTACTTATTTTTAATAAATATGACACACACTTGAAAAAGAAATCGCACCGAAGCGTTCATGTGATCCACTGGTAACTCGTAATTGACGGTTTGGCGATCACGGTTTGGTTTAGAGAATAGTGGTCAACCCCAGGGTCACGAACCAGACCGTGGATCAAATAGCTCTGGGGGCCCACACAAGAAACAATAAATTATTTTCATTTTATTTACCGTGGCATACTTCTCTGTGGTTTGTGAGGAAATCACTTTGCATTCATTTTTTGGTGTAGCTGTATCTCATTTTGAAGGCACGTTAAGGAAAAATTAAGTTAACATTATTAAATCTAAAGAGTATAAAATATGAACAATCAACTTCCAACCCCATCAGCAGGCTGCGGTAAAATCATCAAACGTTGACCAGTCTACGCCAATAAAAAGTATGGGGAGCACTGGTTTAAAGGTACAAAAGACCTTCGATCCCAGAAATTTCAAAAAAGATTAATTAGTCAGGAATAGCTTTGAATGCTCTGTATTTAACATTGTTAATACTTCTTAAAATATTTTGCAAAAAATATCTAACAATCAAAACATTTTAGATGCCTTTTAATTTCTAAGATAAACATCCTCCATTAAAAAAAATTATTTTTGAACAAAAACAAGCAAAGTTTTCCCCACTGATCTTTCAAACAATTGTCTTTCTTCCCCAATATTGCCAGTTCCCTAGACTGCCTGACGCTCTCTTTAAGAATGCTTCAGTTTTTTACCCCTCACTCCTGACAGAATCATGAATGGATAGAGGGACGGGGAAAGTTGAATGGATGCAAAAAAATGTTTACACAGGAAATAGTCCGGTTTTTTTAAACATGCTGGAAGATTAATTTACTAGGCATACGACGCTTACAAGTTCATTTCCGCTTTCAGTTCAAGAAAACAAATTTTTATCTTTTCACGGTTCGTTAAAATAAAACAAGAATAACCATTGAAATAAATAAAGCGGTTTAAATTTTAAAATATAGTAAATCTATTTTCAGTATTTCTTATCTGTTGTCCCTTTTTGTAAAGATCATTTGCAAATGAAGGCAAGAAGCTGCGGAAGCTCCAAGCAATTAAAAAGATCAAACCGGATGTAATAGAATCTTGTTCTGAAAGTTCGTCATGACTGGATGTACTCAAACTAATCTGCTCCGATTAGTTTGTCTTGACTACATTAGTAAGTCTAAAATTTAACATGTATTTCCGTGTATAAGTCGAGAGTTATTGGGAAGGGGGAACAGTTTATATAGGATTCGATAATCTCGGGAAAAAACGTTGTTTATATATAGGAAAAACTTCTTCTTCTTTAAGACTTCTTTTAACTTTTAGAATGTTCTGAATAGAACTTTTGCTCTAAAAAGGAAAAAGTCACATAAATCTTTCATAGTCGCGTCTGAAGCAGAGTTTTCGAACAACTTGTAAAATTCTCATTCACCCAATGGGATATCTAAATACATATGATCATTATGAAACGTTGGTCGATGATTACATGCCGTATGCGAATGTCTTCTTGCTCATTTTCTTACCAAAAAAATCACAGAAGTAAGACTGGCTCACGTTGTGTCAAGTTAACAAATGAATGAAAAAAAATCAAATTTAGAGAAGGCCATTAGAGATAAAAGTACTGTTATTGGCGTCTGGCGTTTTACTTTATAACAACTTGATTGAAAAATACTCCACGCATTTTACCCGCTTCGCGACATTTTCACCCTCATGGAAACATGAATAAAATATATCCTGTAATTTTCAAGCAAGTCAACTTATGTAACGGATTTCGAACTTTGGGTAAATTTTTAAAGAAAAAGTGCACGTTCTCGATTTATATTCCGAAATATAAGGTAATTTCACTGCTTATTTTTTCCCCAAATCTCTATAAAATATATGCATTTACATGATTTGTATACATTTTTATGTCTTTAAAAGTCTAAAATTTAAAAAGCGATGTGAAGCATTACAAAACGCTATTCTAGTTTCGAAAAATACTAATTATTTGCTCCGCAAATACTGATCTTATTTTCGCCATATTTATGGAAGTTCGGGAAGAAATTTATATTTGAAGCACTGGCTTAAAAATATCATTTTCTACAGGCTTAAAGCAACTTCGTTTTGCACAGAGTTGACTATATTTCTTTTCATTCATATTCAAACGAACTTGAAAGCAAAACCTTACGCGTACGGAGAATACTAACAGGAAATAGAATGATTTAAATCGAAATACAACGTTTTTCAAACAGCAGTAACAACTCGAAGCTATTTGAAGAAATCTCAAAAAGAAAGTTATTACATATTTTTATCACGGAAGCGCATGAAAATTCAGCAAGACTTGCTTTTACTGGATGATAAAAAAGCGAATTCCTATTTCCCCCATTTCTTTAAGAGAAGATTCTGGTATTCCATTTGAATTAGAATCCCACCCATTTCAAATTCATCCACATTCCCATTCTTCCCTGTCGGAATGTATTTGCAAAACAGCGAAAAGGACCAATGTTAATATTTGCACCACCTTTCTTTGCAATGGAAATATAAACTTTTTTTCAAAATTTATTGTTAGGTTTTAAAGTATGGTTTCCTTTTCAGTATATGAGTTAACTGAAGCATCTGTCATAGAGATATATTTAAAATTCAATCGTCAAAAGAAATTTGATTTTTAGGCATTTTTTTTAAAATTATAATGACGTGCTTCTTGAAGTAGCAATGTGGAAACTGCAGTTCTCTACACCATATGTTTTTTAACTCTTACCTCACACTCACTGGCAAGGGGGGGGGGGGAGTCATGTGGGTCCGGAACTCACCCCCCAAAAGCCCTTAATTTTTTTAGATTGATTATAATTCTATGTATATAGTACGTAAAAATAAATCAAGTATTTTTTTAATAGTTAATTTTATTAATTAGCGCTAATTATTCATTTGTTAATTTTTTACTGTTTTTGTTCCCGAAATTTAACAAAATTAAAAGAATATGTAGGGCGGCGTGTTGAAGCATGCCTTTGAAAAATTCCTGTGTGCGCTACTGCTCACACAATATTATGTGGGATTTTCAGTGGCGCTTAACGGAGAATATTAAGCCCCCCCCCCTCGCAAACTCAAGTTTGGGCGCAAAGCCCAAATACGTACTTAGCGTCAGTCAAGCTTCCTGCCCCCGCAATACGGGGGTGTACGTGTTACACCACTGGTTATTTTGACTTTAACAAAACATGATCAGTGTTACATCATTGAGAAAGAAAATTATAAAGATGCTAAATAATGTGTTATAACGCACAAGTCTCTTTGACGTTACATATTATATATTCATTTTCAATTAAAAAGGCTTCGTTATGCTAATCTTATTATCGTTTATTTAATTAATTTTAATTTTTTAATCAATGAGAAAACTGTGCTTTTTCAATGTTTAAATACCATGAAAGCACAAGAGGAAATTCTTTTTCTATACTTAAGTATACATGTAAAGACAGGGGGAAATGTAATATAAAATCATATAATCACGTGTTCAAGTGAAGGCTAATGTGTGTTATTTGTAGAAATTACGTCGGTATTTTAGGGTATTGTTTTCCCAAGTTCAGTAAGGCACGTGTAAGCAAGGACTAATCCTTTCCAATGTGGAATCACGAATAAATCTGTCAAATTATAGAATTTAATCCTTTAATACTGAATGAAATGCGATCAGCGTTTTCAAAATAGGGCGTTCGTAATTATAATTTAGATGTTATAAATAAATAAGATTCGAATTTTAAGTAAATGTTAAAGTTATTACATAAAAATACAAGCAATTTACAAACATAAATACAAAAAAAAACTGAAAATTGCGAAATATTTCATTTATGAAACTTTGGAATACAATGCGTTTACAAGCAACAAAAAACTAAACTGCATTATTTTAATTTACTTTTTTTCCTTTTTTAAAGAAAAATTGTTTCGTAAAATAAAATAAATACTTTGATAACTTAGACTTTTCGGTTGATTTCCCATAAGTCACTGCAAACTTGAGTTGCCTTTTGTTTTACCAAATTGTAGCATTGTCAGTATACGAAGCATTTGATAAAATAATGAAGGAATGTCGAAAAGCATAATTTTACCTGAAAAAAAAAGAAATATTATTAATATCGCTGTATTAAGACATTCAATGTATTAAATTTAGCGAATGAATTATATAAAACAAAATGCACGAAAAATTTTTTTAAAAAGTCACACTAAAGAAGAAATTTAATAAAAAGATTTTCTTAAGCTAAATCATGCAAATCGGATAAGGGAAAATGAATTAAAATATATACTCAAGAAATATTTATGAAAAAAAATGTTCGAAGATGAAATGAAAATCTGGTAAATTGCGGGTGAATTGCTAAACATTTTTCTTCAAAAACATAGACATTTATATAAAATAAAAACCTAACATTAAATGAATTGCAAATAAAAAAGGTGAATATTAATAAAAAGGTTTATGAAATTTCGATAAAAATATACAAAATAACAAAAAGAGCTTGGTTTCAAAGTAAATACATTGGTAGGTGAAAAGTTAGGGAGGAAAAGGGGAGGTCATTTTCATAGCCCATAGGAAAATGAAGGATAATTTTAATTAACCAACTGACAATTCTTAAAATTTAAGACTTATGAATTCGGATAAGAAATATTTTTAAAGACTTCCAGATTAAAACTAGTTTCATCTGCTAATAAGATGAAAATACGTATAGGGAAAATTCTTGCCAAAATGCTCCCCGATAATCCCTGATTTCACTAATAGACAAAAAGAAAAACGCAATGCTTTTAAATACTAGTCTTTTTGTGAGGAATTTAAATCAAATTATCTTTAAAGTCAAAGGTCCCAAGCCCCCCCCCCCCTCGAGGTGGCGTAACAGAAGCCGCCCAGGAAATCGTACCTGGATCAAGTGGTACCAGCCACCCAAGGAACTTTAAATTATTTCCATTTTATTTACTGTGACGTATTTCTCTCGGGTTTGTGTAACTTTCCATGGACGAAAGTTCAACCGGGACCGCACCAATACCACACATGCGCAAAATATGGTGATATATAAAATACAGGGTGTCCCAAAACGACCGCATAAACTCAGCACAGCTATATTCCTCGTTGGGAGTACATAAAAACTGCCCAAAGAAGCGTTCCTGTACGATCCATAGTTTTACGAGAAAAATACAAAAAACAACGTATGACGTCACTTCCGGTGCAAGAAAAAACACTTTATTGAACATATCAACAGCAGTATATGCACAATTTAAGACAGATGTTCAAAATGTCCACCGTGCATGCCGAGGCAGACTTGAGCACGCCGTAGAATGGCTGTCATCACACGTCGCAGCATCGTGGGGTCCACCGAAGTACAAGCAGCATACAGACGAGCAACTAAGTCCATTTGTGTTGTCATTACGTTTCGATACACCAGTTCCTTGAGATGGCATGTCGCAAGTACATGTCGCAGTAGTCACGAACGGAATACATGGCCACCATACGAAAACTACCGGTAGCTGCAAAATGCAGCCTTTTGAATACCAGTTCAACGGCGGCTTAACGTCATTCCACGGCGCGCGCATACATGCCGTGACATGTGCGACGAACGTTTTAAACATTATCGTCTGGAAAGATATGCAAATACTGTTGTTGATATGTCCAATAAAGTGTTTTTTTCTTGCACCGGAAGTGACGTCATACTTTGTTTTTCGTATTTTTCTCGTAAACTATGGATCGCACAGGAATGCTTCTTTTAGCAGTTTTTATGTGCTCCCAACGAGGAATCTAGCTGTGCAGAGTTTATGCGGTCGTTTTGGGACACCCTGTATAAACAATCAACATCTCCTTCCAACAAAGCGGGCCGCAGTAAAATTACTAAACGTTGACCGGATCGTGGCGATAAAAAGGTAGGAGAGCACTGCTTTGGATAACTCATACTCTATTTCCTGTGATTATTATGTAACAAAAAATATTTCATGTAGCAGAAAAGTGAAAAATTGCATAAGTTATTCAATATTTTATAAAAAAAATTGTTAGACCGATTGTTACAAAAGGTATTAAAAAACGAAATGTATTAATCTGTAAATTTTTCCCGCGAACAAAGGTTCTGGTCAGGTCCTGTTGCTAACATGAAGCAATATATGACACAAACAAAATTGAAGAAATGAAAGCTATTTCAAAAATAACTTGTAGTATTTTTTCAATTCACTTCCCGACTTTCCATAATGCTCACATGTGCGGATTAACTTCGAGGTTAAGCTCTTTCCAACAACAGCGACCTCTTCATATAAACGACACATTCTAGACAAAAGAGCCTTTAAGATCAATCTAAAAACCTGAGTGGCCTTTCTAAAACGAATGACGTAACGGAAGATTGCACATCATCGAAATAACACGTCTACGTCCATTTAACAATGTATCTCGTGGTTTGAGACAGAACAGGACTGTATACATGAAAAGCTCATCTTAACACCTGCGAAGTTTTTATAGCTTATTTTTTATCGTTCACTTCCAGCTAATCGGATTGAGCCTGTAATTTGTCAAGCCAGAAGACAGTTTTTTTTTTCTTCTTCCAGGGTGTCATGAGATCAACTTATAGCGCTATAAATTAAAACTGTAGCAATTGGTATTCCTAGATTGAATTCGAGATTGCAGCCATTTTTGATTTCCCGGTACGTGAAGGATTAATATTCGGTACTCATAAAGCAGATATGGAGAAAATGCTGCATTTTGAATCAAAAATTAACTTTTATGAATTAAACCGCACACAAGTTTGGGAAGAAGCACAGCTGGTATTGGATTGGCGCAGTTTACCGTGGAATGGATTTTAATTAAGAACAGTTTTGGATTACGTAACGAGTGAAGAGGTTAAGACTGATAAGTAAGTTATTTATAGGAACTGTAAATAAGCAAAAAATATTATTAATAAGATTTCATGAATGATCTGGATAAAAATGTGCTAAGTTCGTTTCTTAGTGCTAAATTGAATACTTCGGAAGAAAAAGTAGTGCTTTTTTTTTATATCGGGAAGTGTTCACAAACTTCTTTTTTAGCATTTAAAAACTTCAATATTATTAAAGAAAATATTTCGTGTTTTTTTAAAAAAGCAGCAAATCTCTCTATCAAATAAGTAAAGATTTGCTGTGAACAATTTTCTCTGACGTTACGCTTGAATAACGTTTTATTTTTTTCCCACTAATATGTCTAAATACTTTAAAGGACTATCATATCAATGAAAAATAATTTTCAGTTTGAAGAAGTGATTATCTTAAATATCATTTTACAGGAATCCAATATAATAACAATGAGCGGAAATAGTTTTATTATTATTTTGTTGAAAATTTTCAGTTTTTCACCATCCATATTAAATTTTTCTAAAAATATTATGAAAAATAATACTAAATGGTTTTAGCCGAATTGTTAGAAAGCATTTAGATTTAGAAAAAGAAATCTAACTAAAATTTTAAATTACGAAATAATTTCAAATAAAAAGTGCAATTCACATTTTTATGTAATATATTATTCTAAAACAAATATTAAGTTGTTCAAAACCTAGATTTGCATGATTTTTTTTAAAAAAATAGATCATCAATTTAAAGTTGAACAAATTGTAAAAACGTAATTGTGCTTTGTCTTCAAAATAAACAACAACAAAAAAATTTTGTTTAATGTTTTTTTCTTTAGCACAAAAACTATTTTGACCATATTCTTAAATTTTCAACATTTTCGTAAAATGCGAAATAACATAAGAAAAACAAAAACCGTATGCATGCCATTCATAACCACGTAAATTTTATAAATGTTGTGTTCCGAAATAAATTTAAAATAGCAATTTGTACAAATATATGATAGTTAATGCACCAATATTTAAAAAAACAAGTATCAATAAGAATTTTGTAAAAGTATAATTTCAAAATATTATATAATATCGTAATAAATAAAAAAGTCAATATATTTTCCTAAGAGCTTATGATTAGGATTTTGCATTAAATAAATTAACAAAATAGATTTTTCTTTTAAAGACACACGAGAATTTATATTAGTACAGTCCTTGGCATAGCAAAACAAAGGTAAAAGAAAAAACATCAATTTTTCGACTTTTAAATCAATCACAAATATAATTTGATTCCTCAAATTTTCAACTTTATGGAACTCAAAACTGTATAATGACATCGCAATCAAAATTATTATTATTTGTTTTTGTTAATACTGCGCACGCGTGCGTGTGTCAAGAAATATAATTTCAAAACCATCTGAAACAATAGTTTTTTCTTCCAGAAAATGTTATGCGATAACATAGTAGTTGTGCCCTTTTGTTTCCATAAAAATTCCAACGTTTTTTACACAACCCATTTAATATATTTAAGATGTCACTTATCCCCCCTCTAAGTACTTAAAACAAGATGCATTGATGGGTTCTCTCATCCACATTCAACATATTATAAAAAAAAATTGTTATTTCTGGAAATCCAGTAAAAGTTCCAAAATATAATCCCCCCCCCCCCAAATTCCAACCATCTGCAAGTAATTATTTTACCAAAAATAATCGTCCCCATACATCCCTTTCTCAAAAAGGTCCCTTCACTGTCAACCCCGCTCTATGAATGCATATGTTCATCAAGTAAACAATACGGCTCAGTGCTGAAAACCTTGAGTGGCTGTTTTATAATACCGTCAATTAGTAGGGTCCCTCCGCACTTACGCTACTCGTCATCCTCTATTTAGCGAAAGCCAACTGGGTCAGCGTTACAACGCACGGTATTCTGAAGTTTAAATTTAAAGCGTACCCCACTCTCACCTCCACACTTTAAATGAACCTAACCTCAATTAAAAAGTATTTGGCAGAAGATCCAAGCAGAAAAGGAACACATGCGGTGTTGCCACTCGCGTGGTGGAATTAAAATAAAAATATATGGTTTGTGTTCGAAAGGGAAATTTTCCAGCTGCGCAAATCTAGCCGAGTGAAAGAAATATCGTTTGCATTGGGAGTGGAAGTTTATTAGTTACTTTAATTAAATAGTGTGTGTTACTGTGTAGAACAAAATTTAAAACATTTCCGTTTTTGGTGTTTTATCGAGTGTTGATTTTTTTAAATAAATGATTTAAAAGGCGTTCTCTCTCTTAAAAAGCTAAAAAATAATTCAAATCACTCTTTTTTTTAATTTAAAATTTAAATCAAAATTTCATTCCAAACGTATTTAAAAATTTCTTAATAAAAGTTTTAGTAATAAATTAAAAGTATTTAACTAACTCGTAATAACAATTATATGTAAAGAAATTAAGAGTTCTCTTTATTTTTAATTCTTTACTTTTAATTCTTAACACAAAAATGTTCAAAGATAAAAATTTACACAAAAGGGGGGGGGAAATCTGTTGTATAGCTTAAACTGTTTAAATTTTTATTCTGCATATTTACTCATCTTAATAAAATAAAGATATATTTAATAAAATTCAGTATTATAAAACTAATTTCTTTATAAACTGTTCTAATTTCTTCGCCAATTGATTGCTAATTAATACTTTATCTAATTTAATTTTCTTTAATATGTCAAAAATACACACGTTTCAATATTTAACATATTTTGTAACTTTATTTTTCCCAAAATAAAGCGACAAAGACTTATAGTTATATAGATAAAGATACAAACCAAAGAAAATGAACATACCGTTTATATTCTTTCAAAGAATTTTATTCAACAAAAATTCTCAATTTAGATAAAATAACCATACTTTTTATGTAACGCAATTACACTTATCTTATGTAATAAATACAAATGTCTGAAAACAAGAAAACTTTTTTTGATAAATGAAGGGAAAAACATGTCGTTTTTATGATAAAATGGAAAAGAAAATCTATACAAAAAGAAAACATTTTCCCACAGTACAAGTCACTTAATCTTTACAGATGTTTTCTACAAATTCAAACAAACATTCAAAAATAACAACAGCAACACAGCATGAACTTTAATTCATTCCGCTCATTTCTACACTCAAATCGGCACTCACAGTTATCAGTCATGATAACACACAATATCGTAAATATAAAACATCAAAATCTCTCATCTGTTTCAACAGTCTTCTAATGACCGGTCAAACCTTGATGAAATCTTCGTGAATGACAGAAAAGATAAAGAGGGAGTATAGCTGCGGATACATAATATCACAAAATAATTCTTGAACTTCATCGCTTACGGCCTCGATAAAAAGCTCTTATCAGTTCTAACTTGTGACATTCTAGAGATAAGTTATAATCCCAACAAAAGACCAAGTTTATCGAAAGCAATTAAGCAGCAAAGATATATTTTTTTTTTTACTCTAATAAAATTTGAGGCAATGAATCACTTTAAAAAATAGTTCCAAGTGACATACAGAGTTCTTTTTAGGTTATGACTCAACACAGTTCTCACTAATAGATTGTTTAGTCAGTCGGATGCATATTTTTCAACAATATTTTCATTCAAATAGGCTATAAAAACTAGACACGAAACGCAAAAATTCAATCTGCGAGAAAGTAATAATTTAATTTTAGTATATAATATGAAAAATATGTAATATGTGTTGCACTTTCCCAAGGGTGGACAAATAACAGCCAGCCAAGAATTTTTTTGCGGCCCATCAAGATAGTCAAGAAATCTAATGGACAGAAAATGTTCTCCATATTGTGAACAGTTTTTCTTGCATGAAGATCAAAAAGAGTAAATAAAAATGCAAGTTGATTATCATTAATTTGTAGGCTGTAATGAGAATTTCTCAACGAACTATCTCCTCCTCTCTTGATTTTAAAAAATATTGTAGAAAAATGCGACAGGATACATTTGTCTCATTAAATCTATTCTAAAACTAAATGTGCTTATATGGTTGTAGATCACATGAAATAAGCACAGCAAATAAATAAAATAGTTGCAGTTTTATTCAACTTATATTTATCGATTTTTATGTGGGACAAATTATAACTTTTCTGAGGTTCAAAGTTAGCTAACGCGCGAGTATAATCATTTAAAAAAGGTGTGGCCCACCGATATCCCCAAAGTAGCCCTCGAACTAAAATAGTTACTCACCCCAGGGTTATAAAAATTATACACGAAATGGAAAAATTCAAACTGTGAAAGAATTATAATACGACTTTAGTACATAATATGAAAAATATATATAATGTATTCCATTACATATAATTCAAACAAAAATAGGCAATATGCCCTGGATCTATGAAATATTAAAATGGAATATTTTAAATTTGCTATATCTCTAAACATGATGCATTTGGGTTGGAGAGTGAGTTTTTTTTCAATGGGGCTGCGCATTGGTATTTTAAAACTTTGCAGACCTAGTATATTCTCCAGGAGCTGGTACCACTTTTTAGCTCTGCACCATATAGGCGATACCAATTACAGCAAGCAATTTTGACGCCCAGTTTCCTCCGCAGAGAAAGGCCCCTGAGCTCTTGACGATGCGAACTTTGTACTAGGATTTTTAATTTTACCGAGAGCATCTAAGCCAAACAGACACTCTAAGGATCTTTCACATGCTGTATAATCATACATGGCCGCTGCCGATTTTCTCCATCAAGAAAATCCGCCGATTTGGGCCGGGTCGAACCCGCAACCTTGGGTGTAGAAGGCCAGCGACAAACCAACCACGCCACCCACCCAGCCGGCTGGAGAGTGAGTGAGAGCGAGAATTATTTCTCGCCACACTATAAAGTAACACGAGGGCTATTGGCGACGTACCTCGGAATTTTGGACCTGGGTCAAATGTCGAGGACGACACGAACTAGATCCCTCTTCTAACTACCCCTCTAACAAGAGGACATCAAGCTTTAACAAATTTTATGTGCATCAGCCCTCTCTACACGGCGGGTCTTCAGTGGCACCAGGACTCACAATTTAGAAATTCCTTTAATCATATATATTAAATAACATCCTTATATTTAAACAATCAATTTTGTAATTACTTAAACAAATTTTCTTATACCTTAATATATGTATTTTTTCTCTATAGAAAAACGTTCCACTCAAGTCTACAAATTCATAATTATTTTTAAGTATCTAATAACCATAATGAGAGACGTAGCTGATACGCATCTAATATTAAACGTTTGAAGAAAATACAGTCCATTTCACCATCATTAATAATTCATAACTTAACAAGCATTGCATTTAAACGAACAAAAATTTTCTTTAAAAAAAACACCATTAATTATTTTTCCCTTTCCATTCTTTCCACAAAAACCACTTCATATCAATCACAGCCGATTAGGTTCAGATAATTTTAAGCAAGCAAAAACCCACTAACGATTTCGAATACTGCTAAGATTAAGTAGAGGGGGGGGGGGACATAGCAATCGAGAAAAACGCTCTTAATTTCGCGGGCATGATGAAACTATTAAAAAAGAAAACCCAGAGCCCACCAAAAGAGGAAGTCCTCAAGGAACATAAATAGGCTATTCAAGAAGGACCATTAGGGGCAATAATTCCAGCCCCGACGGTTGGTAGACTCACTTCAGATAAGCCCTTGTTGAAGGGGAGACAGGTAGACAGTCTTCTGACCCCTGTAGAACAATTCCAGATTAGATAAGGGAGGAAATGTAGAATAAAACAGACAATCTGGAATCGGAACGGCAAACATCCTCGATGAGTTTGCACGGGATGCCACGGGTTGTCATAGCAACGATGGTTTTTGTAAGATATGGTTCGCAACGTTTTGTAATTCGACAAGGATGTAATGTTTTTGGTTTATTATTTTTGTGCACGTTGTAAAAAACATTTAAAATTTCTTGTAATAAATGAATCAGATGAAATTAAAGTGGCTGTTTAATGTAAGGTTTCAATAATAGTACATTTGGTTCAGGGGTGTCCAACCTTTATGGGAAGAGTGCCAATATCTGATAAAAAGTTTTGCGTGCTACTTTAAGCTTTTCCAATAAATAAAAGAATACGAAAAGGTGAAAAAATGTTACTATTATAAAATATATTATATGCTTATTATAAAATTTGTGCGCAAATAGCTCATATTTTATGCAAGTAGTGTAAATTTAAAAATATAATAAATAAGACAAAAGTACGAACTTAAGTTTTATTGCTAAAAATTTCTTTTCAGTTTCAATCAATTGGGTTAGATCTAAAATAAATATGAGTAACCAGAAACATTTATATAATTATAAAACAGTGTGATTTTTTTATTTCACAATTTTTTTACTGAGTCATCTGGATTTGGATAAGCTCTCGAAGATGCTAGATCGGATTGCTTTAGGTATACATTAGTTAATTTTTTTAAAATCCAAAATCGAGTAAGAAAAAAGCAAATGTGTGTTCACAAAAGATATATAAGATCAATAAAGTTTGGAAAACAACACACACAATCTTCTTCTTGTAAACTTAAATTTAAATTATTTAAATGTCTTGAAGTAAAGGTAAGAAAACCCAAAACTCAAATCCTATCTTCATTCTTGAGAAGCAAGCACTCTCACTAGGCAGTTCATTGTTTTCTTCCAGATACTTTAAAACACACTCCCTCAAATTCCAGAATCTCACGAATTCAGTTCCTTCGCAAAATCAAAGCACGCAATAATAAAGGAATGTTGTTTACACATTATACTTTTCTATTCTTATTTAAATGTGTATTTAAAATAAGTTTTGATGTTTTTTTTTTGTCTTAAACAACCACCTTTCAAAAAAATTAGTATTTATCGTTATCTTTTTTAATTTTTTAAATCTTTCAATAAGTCTTCGCGTGCCACTCTTACAACTCTGCCGTGCCACACTGTGGCACGCGTGTCATGGGTTGGCCACCCCTGATTTAGTTCCACAAAGAGTTTACACGAAAAGGTAGTTTTTAAGTAAAAGACATTAAAAATTGTGCTTTCAAATGATCCAGCATAAAAACTCGTATTTCAGCAGCATTAGAAGTTACATTAATAAGAAAGAGAATAACAAATAACTAAACAAATACAGAAGAGTCCCAAAAACTCGGCACTCGATAACCTGGCAGTTCGGATAACTCGGGCTTACTATTCCTTAGTCGTCTTCACGACGAAGCAGACGAATGACAACATATTTCAAAATATAGCTAGGATATAAAAAAAAATAGCTAGTTTTTTTCAAAAAAAATTGGTTACTTAATTTTCAATGTAGACAGTTTTATGCTTTCATAAAGTATTTTTCTGAAGTGTGCCAGATCGGAAATTATCGCATATTATGTTTTCATCAATTTTCATTTTCATGTTATAAATGCTCTATGTCTTCATAAAATACGAACTTTTCCTTTAAGGGTATTAGGACAGTTTATTTTCAGTTGTATTCTGAAGCAAACAATACATACAAATGCAGTACAATATTTTCAGAGGAAACCACTCGAATGTATTCTTTTTTTAATTCCTATCTCAATAATCCAGCGTTTTCACATATTCGACCATCCTTCGGTCCCCATTAGGCCGAGTTTTTGCGACTCTACTGTATCAGTTGCCAACACAAAAGAGAAAAAAAACAAACAAATTATTTACAAAAATATATGCTCACTGATGGTAAGGTAGCGAGCTTTATCTGTTTGGTGAATCTTGTATTCGAGTCATTATTCCACTAAAGGCGTGAGAAATAACGCGTACTGTTGTACATGAAGTTTAACAATACCTCAGTCTTCACGTGGTGTCGTGTGGAAGTTGAGAAAGAATGGCACAACCTTTGATGTGCAATGTTTCACCAGCAAATGATCACGTTGCACAAGATCAATGAATTGTTGCAGATTCCTTTCTCACAGCTTGATCTACTGTATACTAATGAACTGGAGCTTTTCAAACCATTAAAAATAATTATTAAATAACCAAGCAGCCAACGCAATTAAATCCTATTTTGAAGGAAACTTTTTATGATATAGCGAAATAAAAAAATATTCGCGTGAGAAAAAATACATTTAAAATAATTATCAAATGACAATAGGAAAACCACTACCATTTTTAGAAAGAGTGGAAAATACAAATTAAATCAAGCATATGCAAGGTTGTATTGTTTCGCCTTAAAAGTAAAACATAATTAAAGAAAATAATAATATAATTCACGTCTGTTTTACTTTCAACAATAAAAAAACTTAGAAAGCTTTTATAACAATATCTTAATTGGTTTTTTTAATTAACCAAGTAATAATTACTTCATTTCCAATGCCTCTAAAGTAAATACTGATTTCATCGATGAAAAGAATCTTCTAATCTTCAAAGAAATCGAACGTTTTTAATCAGCGAAATTTTCTTAAAGGTTTGTCTTCGGTTTGGTATCCATTCATATATATATGGTCACAGTTTATTTTTATAATAGCTTTCACTAAAGAAAGTCCATTTGAAGCAAAATTCCTTAGAAAAGAAATAATGAAAAACAAAGATGTAGAAGAATTAAAATTCGTAAATAAAACATCAAGAAAGACTGCTTCAAAACAAGAGACAGAAATAATTACTATTCCAGTTTTAATTAAGGATGGAAATACACATTTTTAAAAAAAATTACGGAGAATAAGCTGATTAAGAATACTGTTGTGATGGAGAAATAATAAACCCGTTCAAATCCCATTTCACTCACATTTCTTAATGATTAAACAAGCATTGCGGTAACAAGTTTCTACCTTTGTATTTAAAAAAAAATTATGGGAGTAAATTATGTAATTCTGCTAGGAAAACAATTTGTGGCATAATCTAAAACATCTGTTTGAGGCAACAGAAAAATTAATCTTTGAAAACGTTTATCCATGTTGTAGATTACGTAAAAGAATTTTATTTACATTTCGCACATTTTATTTTCAAATTGTTTTTTTTTAAATTTATAGAATAAATTTAATAATCAATATAAATTAGACATTTTTATTATGCTTATATAAAAAAAAATTAGTAACAAAATAATTTGAAAAGAAAATGTGTGTGTGTACATGAATATTTGCTAGGGTAGCTCAGATAAAATTTCTTCGTACAATTTGGCAATTTCATGTTAAGGGAATTTGAGAAAAAATATATGTGTGAAATAAAATTCGAAATAAGAAAATTAAAAAAAACATTTACTAATCTATACGCACATTATTCAAAAGTAATAATACAAATAAAATAAATGTTCTAAAATATAAAGCCTGTTTACAAAAACCTACGAATTGATTACCATTTCGTTGATATTTCGATAAAAATCTCATCTAAAATCTAATTAACTAATACAAAGGCAATTTTTATTGTTCAAAATATTTTTCAATTCTCAATCAGCTAGCAATTTAATTACATAGAATTTAAGATAAATGCTCTTAAATAAAAGAGTGTCGTAGCAATAAACAAAAGATTTTATCAAAAAATGTATTACAATAAAACCAACACTATGACCATCAAAATCTTGAAAAAAAAAACCGAAGAGAAAAAAGAAAGAAAGCAAATGATATTTCTTAAAAGTTGGGAATAAATTAAAATTCTAATACAAAGTTCACAAAAATATGAAAATATTGGAAAAAACTTTTAATTTACGGTGTCTGCTATAATTTAAAATTCTAACTTTTATTTAATGCTTTTTGTTTATTATAGTAGTACAAAATTTAACTCTTATTGCATCTTTCATTTTTTTAAAATTTATTAAAAGAAAAAACAGTTAATTTATAAAATATCGAACTTCAGGAATAATACTAAACACAAAATTCAGTTACAAGAAAATAATGCTGATTTTTATAAAGAAGAATTATGATAGGAATTTCCAACTTCATACTATGATCACGTGATAAATCACTTTTAAAGTCCTTTTCATCGATCATTTTTTCATCAAACTATTTTAAAATAATTAATATCACTGGAAAATATTAAATCTTGAAGCAATTTTTGTCCAATTTTTGTTTTAAACGATAATAATCCGTTGCCACCTGTGGTCAAAGCAATGATTATCCAATCATTAATTACTGTTTACTGCGAAGAAAACAGAAAAAAATTCACAGCAATAAAACTGACAAAACCATCAATTCTCAAAACCACTGATACTTAGAAGTATTAATTTTCTGTTCACTAATCAAAAAGTAATTAGTTTTAAATAATACATTTTTCGAACGTCGACCGGGAAATGGCAGCTGTTTCTTTCTTTGTTCCGAACGCTAAGGGATTTTATCCATCATCGAAAACAAAATGAGTTGCCAGATCCGTCTGACAAAGACACGTGATGGATTACGGTTACGAAGTCTGGAGATGAAAAGATTTCCAGTGAAGAGGAATATGAAACGTGGAATATGCATGGATTCGTCAAAAATAATCTGTGATGCCTAGAATAAGTGAGATGTCTAGACATTTGCAAAATGACAAAGAACATCTCGAATTGCTCGTTGTATTTTAAAATTTAAGATATAATTGCAGCAAAAATTCAGTTGACTTTATAGATTTAAACCCACGATTTGTGTAGATGGAATGCCAGGAACCAAATGATATCCATTTTAATGCGGCTTTGGTTCAAAAATACAAGTTCATCCAGACAGAGTTGCCAGAAACTTATGCAGCAAAGTAGCACGAAGAGGGGGGGGGGGAAGAGTAGTAATAAATAGTGAATAGATTTTCACTTGCAATTCATACAAATAATTTTTTTCAATTTTAGCAATTCTGTAAAACTGTTTTAAAAAATCCGTTAAAATGCTTTTATTATTTAAAATACATTCAAATTCTTCCTGTTCAATATCGAGATCAGCTGTGTCATTTTTACAAGTTCCTGAATTATATTGAAGCATTTGTGGCAATGAAATAAAATCAACGCAGCAAGTCCCTCGTTCTTCATTTTGTCATTTTGATTCTGAAAATTGAATCCAACAGTTCAAGGCACATTCGATTCCTTAGTAGTTTTGTCTTTGTTGACGTCGCTCTCGAAAATACCCTTTCCACAGTGGCATTACTTATGAGTTGGCTGAAGAGCCTCAAATCAAATGTAGCTAAATCTATTAAAAACGGATTTTCAACTGCGTCTTTTATATTAAAAATGTAACACCAAAATAATGCTCCATCTTTTAAAAGCTCAGATTTTGAATGAAAAACATCTTTCGACTGTATGTTAAAAATTTGTTTCCATTGATTCTCCAGAACATCCGATTTTGTTTGGTCTGGTAATTAATTCTGAGTGAGTGAGTGAATATTAACGTCCCACTGTTCAGCTACACAAGGGTTTTTGGGGACGGTCCGCGTAATTTTGAACCATGGTCAAGAGTGACGCGGACGACACCTGAGCTGGAACCCCCTCGCCTAACTACCACACCATAGCAACGGGAGGACGTTTGAGCTCTCGACATATTTTACGTGCATCGCTCCCCTACACGGTGGGTCTTCAGTGGTACTGGGATCGAACTCATGATATGCTAGCCACGATCCGATGCCTAGACCACTTGGCTACCGCGGCCACTAATTAATTCTGAAGGCAGATCATAAAAAGGACGATTTGAATTTTTTTTAAATATCAGGGGGAAAATTATTTACCTCTTTTAAAGTTACATAATTTGAAGGGATTCGGTTTAAAGTTGCTCACATGTAGTCTTGAGAAAATTATGACATCCTTAATATATTTCTTTTGTAGATTCTGGAGAAATTATTTTACTTTTGCTTGTCAGTTTATTCAAAAAGACATCCAAAATCAACTTCCTTCGGCGTTTCGTGTCGTTTCGGAGTTTCTCCATGTTTTCATTGACGACTAAAGTCACCAAATTTTTTTATGGTGATTATTCTCAAATAACTCATTTTTTCCGAATATGTTCCAATACTTTTATGTGTGGTTGACAGTAGCAAAAAGTAGCGGAATCATTAAGTTAAGTAGCAACAGGATAAATAAAGCAGCGAAAAGTTTTCAAAAGTAACAAAATTCGATGAAAAATCGCACGATCTGGCAGCACTGCTTCCAGCTCCTTTAAGAAATGCATAATTTTCATTCAAAGAGCTTGTTTGGGAATTGAATGTTTAATTTCATTTCACAGCTATTTAAAGGTATTTATACATACGAGAGCCGAAACGTTCGTTGAAATTATTTTCACAACGAGCTTTCAGTGATTGTATGGAAATATTTAGTAGCTAGTGGGTGCTGGACACTTCATGCGTCCCAATCAGCGCTGTGAATTCGACTTCTGTTTGTTGAAAAATTAACAAAAGGTAGTTACCTTCAAGCAATTCGTTTGGTGTTTAAAAGCACTTCTACACAAGCAAGCTGAAAGGTTCGACTGCAGATACACACACACTTAATGACCGTGATATTTAAGAATTACCTTTCATTATTCTGTACATCAAAAACGTTTTTAGGGTACGGGATAACTCAAAGCTGATGTAAGCTCATTTCAAGCCCTGGGCACAGAAGATCAACGGGCTTCCTTCGCATTTGGCGAAGTGATATCTATTACCAAAAAACCTGGTTAAGTTCAGCTTATCCGGGCCCTTCCGAGGCCTTGAGGTGCCCGCCCCAAGTGCCCAATGGTTAAACCGGCACTGAACTGAGATGTGTTGCCCACGACACTAGGATTGAATTCTAATGCAATGATGCAATCAGTGGCGTACATAAGGTTGGGATATAGGGGTTCAAACTTTACCCCCCCCCCCGGACCAACATACAGTGGCGAAACGGAGAAAATATTAGAGCCCCTGCAAAGTCAGGTTTTGCCTTTAATATTTTGTAAATTAGTTAAATACGTACTTGGCATTGATTAGGCTTTGTGCCCTTAATGGATAAACCGGCACTGGGCCAACTGGTTCCTGGGACTCAGTCTTGATAGGGGGCCTCGTCTCGTTCTCCACTGGAACTTAGTAAGATTGTGATCCGAAATACTTTTAATCGTCAAATGTTATTCCCGGAAATAATCACCTGCAAAACTGGGAATTTCGAACTGTATGTCAACTGGCAACAGTGGCAAGACTGCATTATTATCCATGCCCGTCGTCCATGTCTGCACCCAAGCCCAGCTTCGTAGAAAGGTTACAGTCGGTCGACTCTATCGAGATTGTGAGTCACATACATCTGTTACAGGTTTACATTTGTACGATTATTTAAAGATATGCACTTTGTACTGTCGATTTAAAAGGATTGCAGGTGGGGTCTATCCTTGCCTAGGGTCCAGGAGCTCCAGAAACCATAAGACAACTGCTGTGCCATAGAATTATGACTAAGGAATTCAAAACCACGTTTTCCCAACAATTGAGCAATAAATCAAACAATCTCCTACACCCCCAAGTAAAACTTTAATCTATCATTCAATTTGCGAAACTTTGCACTCATTAAAAATAGATTTGATTTTGATATTTTACAGACAAAAACAAATTTTAAATTTGATGCCGAAAAGGCCGTGGGCCAGGACTAGTCCATGGATCCAATGGTACCGGGTCGCCCAAGGAACATAAAATTATTTCCATTTTATTTACTGAGGCATATTTCTCTCGAATTTGTGCGATTTTCCATGGACTTCCATTTCCGTTTGGTGTAACTATTTTATTCTGAAGGCTTATTCAAATATAATTAAACTAAAATAATTCAATAAAAACAATCTTATAAACATTCAACGCTTCACCCTCAGCGGGGCCACGATAAAATTAGCAAACGCTGACCGGTCCGCGTCGATATGAAGGTTGGGGATTCATGTAGTAGACAAGATACTCTTTTCTTGAAACAGAATTTTTTTTTTGGTCTGAAATCCCCCATATAGCGTTAACATTTGTTCCAAAATGAACGCACATATATTTCTTTTACTATAGTTTTATTAATCATTCACTCATTGCAAATGCAATACTGTTATACTCTATTACGAATAGCTTCAAACACTACCTAGCTGTTTAATGATAAAACATTTCAAATGCTGGTACATCAAGAAATTTAAAATGACTCATGATAGATAGATAAATGACATCCTTCATTAAATAAACTGAACTCAGAAGGAAAAAAAAGAACATTTTTATTTTTACATCAACAAACGACTATGTATTCTCACTGTATGCTCTTTCACATCAACGACAAAATACAAAAAGTGCCAAAAAATTACGAACACAAACCGCTTCATTATTACGACGATGGGGTACAAAAAAAAAAAGGACGATGAGAGAAAGCAAGAAAGAAAAACATCTTCATAACGCTGAAGGACGCCGACCAAATAGACCAAAATTTATCCACTGATTACAGAGGTTTAACCGAGGAGATAAAAGACGTCCTTTTTATATCAGTGTAAATAAACAGAAAACGAGCGGGAAGGGGATTAAAAGAGAGAGATGACGAATTGGGAAAGGCTGTAAATTGATAATAATTTGCCGAAACATATCCGGGCGAAAATTCGTTGGATGCGGCGCTAATGAGGCGTTGTTGAAGAGAAATATCCGGAATGAAAGAAATCAGATAATTGTCTTGTAATTTTTCTTCGTTCGGTGCGATAAAAAGCAGAAGAGAAAAAGAACGCTTGAGGTTGAGTAATGCGGACCAAAAAAAATTGAACTATTAAATAATTTGTTCAAGGCACACATACACACACATTTGATAAGTTCATTTAGTTCCACACGAAAAGAAGTCGAAATAAAGGATATGAAATAAAATCTCAAATATTAGTTTAATCCTTAAAATAAAAAATCATAGAAAAGATAACGTAAATTATCACTAGAGCAATTTTTAGAATTCGCGGTAGTTTAGTGGTTACGGTCACGAACTCGTGAACACAGCATCGCGGGTTCGAGTGCTGGAGCCACTGAAGAACCGCCGTGCAAGGGGGACCAATACATGTTTTCTTTCGAGGCTCATTGTCCTCCCGTTGGTGTGGTAGTTAGGAGAAGGGGAACCTGCACAGGTGCCGTCCGCTTCACTCTACCATGGCTAATATAATTACGACCTTCGTCGCAATAGCCCTCTTGTTTCTTTACAGTGCGTAGTTAATCCGGGAGCAGAGGCACGTACTCAATACTAAGGTTAATAGTCAAGCGGGGTGAGTGAGTCACCCCAATCCTTTTTTTATATAATTATTTACATTCTGTACATGACAAAAAAAAACATTATTCCAGTGAATAATTTAATTATGAGAAAGAGTATACTTACCTACTTTTTTGAAGACTTTACAAATTTTCTTTGATAATTTGAGAAAAAATATCGAACTGAACCAAGAAGTTTTAAAAGTGCGTGACTGTAATAAAGGACAGAAATCAGACACTTTTTGCTGTCATTTCAGGAATGCTATTCGCAGGTAAAACTGTCATATTTTGTTCAAGTTATTGCAGTTTTATTGTCATTTGATGATCGACAAATAGCATGTTGAACCTTTTGCTTGCTTGTGTCTTTTTGACTGGGAGAGTGAGGGGGTGAGTGAATATTAACGTCGCACTGTTCAGCTACACGAGGGCTTTTGGCGACGGACCGCGTAATTTTGAACCATAGTCAAGTGACGTGGACAATACCCGAGCTGCCCCCCCCCCTCTCCTAACTACACTCCACACCAACGGGAGGAAGTTTGAGCTCTCGACAGATTTAACGTGGTCTTCAGTGGTACTGGGCTCGAACTCATGACACGCTAGCCATGATCCGATGCCTTAACCACTTGGCTACCACGGCCACTTTTGACTGGGCGAAGTGTGTCTTGTGCTACACTTATGACTTCATATTTTTCTTGATGGAGTTCTTTAGGTAGCATTTGAAAATTGTCCTTTCAACTCAAACGTTTCATGTTAATCGCTTTTCTCAAATTTACTTTCGCCATCATAATTAATATGCATTATTTTAGCAGGTTCTTCCCTTGCTTGATCATTTTTAACACTTTCTTCAATAGATATCACAAATGCCCATTCCATTATATATATATATATATATATATATATATACTCTGCTCAATTACATTTATAAACCATGTAATAAGTCGTAAAACTCAGCAATCAAAGCACTAAGTTGTTCACGGGGGGGGGGGGGTGCAGCATTTTCAAAGAAAATATTTTGGAACAAAAGTAGTCGCGCGGGAAATTCAGACAAAACAACTACCTTTATAAAAAGAACAACAACAATATTTTGAAATGAAATTTCCATCCGGGAATATTCCCAGAAAACAATTAGTCAACTGGAGGCAATGTAATACATATTCAACACCAGTTACAACGAAAAACTGTAATACAAATAGTAGCAAGAGGAAATAATTCACTACTTCACAATTCCAAATTAACATAAATAAAACTCTCTCGATATTTTCCCCTTTTAATCAAGCAAATTTTGTACATTTATTTCCGTGTATTAGATTCCGTTGACAGTAAACCATAAAGAAATCTCCAAATAAAATGTTAAAAAGCACACACATTCCTGTCATGCACTTTATTTTAAAAATTCTGCCCCTCACTCTCCGATATAGTAAATATTTGTAAAAGCACATGCACTATTCTTCAGAATAACGGATTCAATGTTATGACTGCTGCAATTAACAAAAATGCAACTCTTTGAAATAATTCAGTTGCAAGCACATTATACTCATATGCCACACCTTTTTATTCAATTGTATTTCCAAACTTCAATGGAATGAAAATAAAGCTTGTGGAAAAAAAACTCACCACCTCACCATACGTACCACCAATTGGATCACAAAAATTCTATTGTGCAACTGTCAACCAATCCCTTTCTCCTTGTCTCAAGAGTTCCAATAAGTTCCAGCGCCGCTGTGGTTGAACTGTTGCCCTCAAGAAAGAACAAAAAAGAAACAAAATAAGAGTATCGTTTGCGCCTTGTTCTTTGATACATTTGACAGTTTTCTTGTTGTTCTAACGTACCAAGCTTTCACTGCTGGGATTGGATTTATAAGAGTGGAATTGACGAGAGAATATATTCGAACTTTTGTTTGTGTCCGTGACCTTGAAGCGGGGAAAAAATATCCGTATACACAGTTATTTGGATAGATTTACGTGACAGCTGCTTTACATGATTTGGATATAAACTTTCTTTTCGATCTTCCATCATAATTCGGAAGACTCAAACCCAGCAATGGCAGAAATGAATTACGTCATAACTGTAGTTAGAGAAGCAATAGGTACAACTCTTTGAACAATCACAAAAGGATCCCACTTCCAGGGCAAATATTACGGTATGGGAGAGGTTTATTTTTAAGCAATTTTGACGTTATAATAACTTTCGAAAGAACACATGTGATGAATGCGACATATTTATGTTACCGGTAGCAAACATTTATTTTAAGAATATACTTTCGCTTTTGTCTAGTTAAATGATACCGAAGAAGGAACTTCCCCAAAACTCTATTTTTGTAGAGAAAAGTTGAATTATCAGAGATAAAAATTGCAAGCTCTCACGTGATTGGCAGAAATTTTTCAGACAATTTTTAAATGAAAAAATATGTTATTTTAATGAATTCAATTGAAGTATTTCGCGTATAATGTACCTTTTTGCAAAAACAACAGTATTTACGATGATTTGATTGACTCCGGCAAAATTAAATTGCAGCAATATTTAGCATCCAACGAGAACATGACTTGAAATTAATACGAGCGTCCATTGGTAGCCAAGAGCCGCCACGAGATGGTGCCACCATGAAATGGCACTTATATTTGGGGACTTAGCGGGTCTGCAATGGCGTAGCTGCCAATATGCAGCTCATTAAGAAAATTAATTTCATACCATTAGGCTTTAAATTTGTAAGACACAGAAAAAAACTTGGGAAAAGTTATATTTTTACGAATAATCGAAAATGAATATTATAAGGGGGTGACCCAATGTATTAATAAAGGGACACGCGGTTAGTTAAGATTCTCAACTAAGTCCACTAGTTAATTGAAGCACGTTTCTTAAACAAAACATTTACATACATTACTAGAGAACTAACATTTACAATAGAATTTAAAAGATCGGAACACATATATATTCTCTAACGCTCTTACAGTACTGAAGCTTGCCCATCAATGAATTTTGTTCTACCCGCTACAGGGTGTGAAAATCTTTCTGCTGTTAATATGGAAGGAATCTAAAATGTGTGGTTAATGTGATATGAAATTTAAATTTCATTTCACATTTTTTTTTATTTAGTTCTGTTCTTTTGCAATGTTTATTTTCCAATATTTTTTCAATGATTTTGATTACTGAGTCGTAAGTCTGTTTGAAACAGGTTTTTTTTCTTTCGCCTGCATTTTAAATTTTCAAGGTTATATATATATATATATCTTTTAGCAAGTATTATTCATTTATTTATTTTTTATTTGTTATTTAAAAAAACATTTCCATAGTTGATATGAATTGCTTTGCAGAATTTCTTTTACCTTAACATTTCAAATAAAAAAAAGGAAGCATCGATGAACCGTACCTCTGAAGCATTGCCACTGTGATTTTCTAGAATTATAGAGAAAAAAAAACCTATCCAATCTTTTTTTTTTTAAGTTCCATACAATTTATTGCAACACAACAATCGATTTTTAGCGCGTTTTTCACGTAGTGTAAAAAAAAAAGCGCTATTAGGACGCAAATTTCTTCTTCGTTCCATATTTTGTCGTACCTTTTTCTCAGCCAATAATTAACCGATTGACCTCCGGTTTTCGGCATTTGGTCGCATTTGTCCCTAGAGAAGCTGAATCGTATTTAAATTTAAGAATTAAAAATTTTTTTTAATTTAAAAATTTTTTTTTTTAAAGTATAGTACTACTTTCTGTTAGAAAAAAGTTCATTAGTTGCATTATTGTAAAATACAACATGTGAAAAACGCGCTAAAATTACTTGGCCATGCCAATGATTGATATCTTGTTTTAAATGACCATGCGACAAAAAATTACAAATTCAAGTTTTGATAAGTTAGATTTGACCAGGAGTGGGCAAATTGTGGCAAGCCAAGACAGTCATAAAAAAAAAACAGACTGGAAAAGTTCTCTATATCCGGATCAACATATATTTGTGAGGAAAATTTTTCTTGCATGGAGATCAGCAAGAGTAAATATAGATGCAGGTTGACTGCAATTAACTTGAAAGAATGCCACTATTTTAAATGACATATCTCGAATTAAGGATTGTATGTTTAAAATCCGTTGAGACAAAAAAGGACAAAAAAAAAAAAAAAAAGGAAAACGAAGTAATAAAAAATTTATTGCACTTTTGATGTATTTTTCCCATCTCGTGATCATAAACTGTGACTTCACCACATATAAAAAAGAAAAACTCTTTAGAATTTTTTTCTTAATAATAGATGAACTCGACACAATCAAATAGAACTCGGGACAAAAAGAAAACAAGAAAACAAACACATGGCTGAGAAAAAACAATCAAGAACCCTTCGGAAAATCTGTTGAGCCGAAGGCTAGTCGCGAAGACATGAAGCAATGTAAGACACTTAAAAAGTGACAAAAAAGGAACACTGCGACAAAATCAAAATGGAAAAAAAAATTCAATTATATCTTTTGGTTGATGGGGAAAAAACTGGTTTTTCGGTAGCCATTCTTACGAAAGATTGAAAAAAAAAAAGAAATTCTGATGGGAAAATAAAAAAGAACGCACAGAAAGTCAGATGGATATTAAAAAAAATGGAAGAAAAATGACAGTTTGGGCCCTCCTACTTTCATAAAGAATTTTACCGACGGTTGATAGTCCGAAAGCAAATCTTGCTTATATCCTTTCAGAATCAGGTGTTCATAAATATGGAAAAAAGCGTCGGAAGAAAAAAAGGACTTTTCAAGAAGCTTTGGGGCATGCATATTTACAAAGAAAAATTGAGCAAAAAATAAATGAACCGCAAGAAACTGTTTATATCCAAGTATTCAGTCAAATGAATTTTTTTTTATGTAAATTTTTTTTTCTTTCGGTTTAGATCAAAAGTTTACGTTAGATGGGAAAAAGCAAAATATTTAACAAAAAAAATTCACACATTTTTAAAGAATGATAGTGTTTTCATGTTTTAAGCATTTTTTTTTCTCACGGAAAACACGATTTCTACATGGACACCAAATTCAAAATCAATATATAAAACAATCTATTAGCAGAATATATCGAGAAACTGGTTCACAGAAAAGTAAATTTCTGACATTTTAAATTTAGGCTTTTGTCACGTGTTTTTAAAATTCTTTGAAAAATCGTATGCCTATAACATTGTAATGTAACCATTCTTTTCTTTTAGACAGTTTCATGCGATTAGAAACACATGGTTGGAATTTTCAAAAATTAGAAAAATTAAAAGAATCAAATATTGAAATGGTTAAAAACTAGCTAATCAATAAAACAAAATATTCGCCTTCTAAACGATATAGTTTTAAATTTTAGAGTTAAAAATGGCAACAGTTAAAAAATTATTGAAAAATATCTAAAATTCTTTTATTTCGCTACAAATTTATTCACAAATTCTGAATTAATACTATTTTTTAAATTATCTCGAGGAGTTTTTGGAGAAAATTTCTGAAACTACGTTCACAAAACGCAAATCTCCCCTCCCCCAACCATTTTTTATTCAATCGCGGACGGCGAATATTATATATATAATATATATACAAAAATATATATTATGCTCATCAGACACTAATATTTAAACAACAACGAGACAGATTTTTCGAATGATTTACAAAGAATCGTGTTTCCTCATCCTCCCCTCATCTTACATAATGAAATAGTTTTTGGAACATGCATGTATAAATATTTAAATTTTGAAAAAAATATGTAGAATGAATAAATTAACATCTTTAGTGGAAAATCTGTAGTTCTGAAATAAAATTACATTTCTCAAATAGGTTTCATTCAAATACATATCAAAAGTAAAACATATTTTCAAAAGCTCAATTTAATATAAATAGTAGGTAAATGGAATATGTACAACCGATTTCCATATTCATAAGTGCAACAAATCATTTTTTTAAAAATTTGGCCTTGGTATCGGAACAATATTTTCAAAAAATAATCCAGTTCCAAATTTTTTTAATTTAAACATCATTAATAGATTTTTCATTGCCTCTTCTTCCCTTGACACACCAGGTGGAAAAATTAGATTTAGAGACGTAGCTGTTTACATTACTAACAAAATCACACCATTGTGTTCAGCAGCCCACTTAAAAATACTACGAATTTTTTCTTCTTTTTACTGAAGTCAATAAAGCGAGCCAAGAACGTACACAGCCAACGTAGTATTCCACTACTGACATGCATTTCAATGGTTAAATAAACTGATTTTAATAGAACAAAACTTTTTTCATTTTATTAAATGTTATTTAAAATACGATGTGGTTCAATAGAATTATTCTAGAAAATGGCAAAGTTTATTCAAGATTTCAATAATATTCTACAGCAAAAGAGCAAAACTCATAATTTAAATTAAACATGTACGATCCAAATGTGTGTTATTAAAAACTTCATAAAACTAAAATTTTATAATAGTTTACTAAAAATATTTGCAGATAAACAAATTTAAAAAAACATATCGTTGCATTTTATTTTCATTGTTGATTTTAAAGAAATTCGGTTCAACAACATCTTGATAAAAAATTTAAAAAAAAAAACAAGTTGCTACACATAATTTTAAACATAAGATTTTACTTAAAAAAAAAATACTAATTCAAATAAAGAGAATATAATTATGAGTATAAATCGTTCAAAGACATAAATAGAATATGTATCAAAAAGAAATGAGAAATTTCACTAGCGATTATATTTAGATGCGATAATAAAAATATATTAAAAATACACAATTCCATTTTGAAGCAAATGATTAGAGTTAAACTTAAAAAAGAATTAACTTTATTATAATTCCCTAATAAAACTCAAGGGATAAAACAAATATTTTATGGAATAACTTTCATTAAAAATTATTTGCATATTTTGTATTCGAAATCCCTTTCTATTAAGGCAATAAAAATGATCCATTGAAACGACAAACAATGAGATACACTGTAATATGACATCGTATAACTATTTTTTTTGTTCTAATAAAAAAACATAATGCCGAAGTATGAATATTAATTGGATTTCCTGTTAACTTTTATTGTCAAAAATATATTTCCAAACGACATAACGAAATGACATCAGGACATTGTTTATTGATTCTCGGTTGGTTGTATGTCATAATAAATTCAGAATGGAAGAAAAAACACACACATCGAAGAAAAAATTCAATTTTTATTTGCTTTTTTCTTTTTCTGTCCTTCGAAGAAGATTATATTTTTTACAACCTTGGCAAAGATCAATTCATCTCGGAAAAAAGGACAGGAATGGAGGAAAAATTCCTAAAAAATTACATCAGTGGTACATTTATCCAGAGATTCACACTAACTTTATCGTTTGCTGACATTTATCAGAACATCAATAAAAAATGCGAACGGATGTGACTACAGAATATAAAATTATATTTCGTGAAATGACAGTGTGTATGTTTTGAGGCAAGGAAATCGATTTAGAATGGTATAAACATCAAAATATAAATGTTTTCTTTTTGTCAAAAAATAAAAAAAAAAATTTCAAAAAGAGTTATTTTTCCTTTTGATTTTGTCCAAGAATAAATTTTTTAATGCGAATTTGTACAATTTGACGGACTTAGTAATTTTAAACCACGGTCAAGCAATGAGACACCTGAGCTGGTATCACCCTCTTCAAACTTCAACATAGCGCCAACTGAAGGACATTTGAGCCTCGACAGATTTTATGTGCATCGGCCCCTATATATGGCGAGGGTTCAGTAGTATTTGGGCTCGATGACACGCACGCCACGAGTGAATGAGTGAATATTAACGTCGCACTAATTCAGCTAGTCGAGATCTTTTGGCGACGGACCTCGGAATTTTGAACCATGGACAAGTGACGAGAACGACATCTGAGCTGGCACCCCTCTCCTAACATCCACACCACATCAACATGAAAACGTTTGAGCCTCCACAAATTTTTAACGTGCTCTCCCCTCCTACACGACTTCAGCAGTACTAGACTAACTCATGACACGCCGACCACGAGTCATTTATCTTAACCACTAGGCTACTGTAGCCACGATCTGGAGGCCATAATCACTAGGCTAGGCCACAGTTAACAAAATATTTTTAATTTCCAATGGGGCTCCGAATTGGTATTTACCAGGGGTGGGCAGACTTTTCCAGGGTACGGGATATTTCTAATTTTTTCAAGGTGTTGCGGTCCACCCAGTGGCGTAGGTGTAGTGAGCTAAGAGAAAGTATGCAATACAGTTGAACCTCCATTTTACGAACATCTGTTTTAAGAATTTCTCTACTTCGCGAACTTTTTCGTAGAATCAAGAACATTTTATGATTTTCTTCGTAAAATAGCCACCAAATAGCGAAGTGCATTTTCTATTCAACGAAATTTTCTCTTATACGATTCCCCCCCCCCCCCACCTTATTTTTTAAAATACCATATTTACTCGAATCTAAGCCGTACTTTCCCCCCAATGCTAACACTACTGAAAATCGGGCGTGGCTTAGAATCGAAGGAGGAAAAATGTGTTGCATGGGTATTTGGAGCAATTATATTAATACAATTATATGTATAACTAGCTGTTACCCGCCCGCTTCGCTGGGATTTCATGATATTTTATAAATTTTTACTGCTTATATATATGTATAAATTATTGAATCTAAGTCCTAGCATTAAGAATTCGATTGTATTGAAAAATATACTTATACCTGTAACTGTCGCCTGTTGATAAAAAAAAGGGCAGAACTCATCTAATTTGTGTTTTCTAAAAATCTCTAAAATTGATATATAGAATGATGTTCGCTCTTTCGTAACCCAAAAACCAAGTGGATTCCCGCAAAACCAATTTTCGGTGGATCTCTACTCCGTAAATTGAACATGCAAGCCAAATTTCAAGTCTAAATCTAACAGAAAAAAAAAACAGTTTTACTATCAATATCCCCGTAATCCCGTTGAGAGCCGTTTTCCAAAATAACCGCTCTTAGCGGATTTCAACTCAACAAAAGAAAAATGCAAACCAAATTTCATTATTATAGTCCTTGTAGCTCGAAAAAAGTAATTTTTTTTGTCAATACGTCCCAGTAATCCCCTGCACCCCCCCCCCCAGAACTTGATTTGCTTAAAATACATTCTTAGTGGATCCCTATTCAACAAAAGAAACATGCTTAACAAATTTCAAGTATATGGGTCTAACAATTAAAAACAGGAATTTTTTTCTGTAACTCCTCTTGACCCCTCGCAACCCTCCTTGGGGGTCAATTTTCGTTTTACTCTTTGTTAGAGGAACTCTATTCCATGAAAGGAACATGCCTACCAATTTTCAAGCAGGATGATCAAATAGTTTAAAATGGAAATATTTATCGATTACGCCTCTTAATCTCCCGAAATTAAACTTAGTAGTTCATATTCGCGAAACCCATTTTTTAGCGGTTCTCTACTTTACGAAAGGAAACTGCTTATCAAATGTCAAGACTGTACGTCTAATAGTTTAAAAATGGGGATAATTATCTATAACGCCACTTGAGCCCCCGCAACGCCACATTAAAGAAACTCACAATTAAGAAATTAAGAACAATTTGAATTAAGAAAAACAGAGAGGTAGAAAAATGAAAGAGATACCTTGAAAAATATTATTCTTCGATTACAATATAAATATTAAGCAAATAATAACTATTGTTTAAATGTGACTAAAAATGTAAATAAAAAAAAAAGAAAGGATTAAAACTAACCGTAAAACTTATCAATTTTTTGTTTCTTGCATTGATTTTTGCTTATGAAGCCTTGATTTATTATTTTTAAAAGTGCATCCGAAACAGCCGATGCTCTACTTAACTGAACAGTGAGATAACTATCATAAAAAAAAATCATGGCACGTGTCAGCGAATTATGATGTGCGCGTAACACTGTTATGTCTCATGAAGAGCATCAGTCGCCAGTAACCAAAACAACGACTTCATTAGCTCAGCTTGGCGTTCAATTTGGCGTTCATCTTGGCATTCAGTTTCACGTTCACCCGTATAGTTTCCGTTCCCGTAAGAATACGGGAATAAAATATAGCCTATGTTACTCCCCGTTAATGTAGCTTTCCAATAGTGAAAGAATTTTTAAAATCGCACCAGCCGTTTCCGAGATTAGCCGGAACAAACAGACAGACAGACAGAAGACAGACAGACAGACAGACAAAATTTTAAAAATTGGTTTTTTGTTATGAGTACCGTATATACTTTTAGTGCATTAAGTAAAAAGCTGCTAATTTGAAATTACAAACAGACACTTCAATTTTATTTATTTGTATAGATTATATGTATTACATGTATTTAAAAGTTTTAATACTTCTTATGTCTTTATGTCACTTCTTATTAGTTTTAATTTCGTGAAATTGGATTCGATAAATTACATTTTAGGCTATTTTTCAATTTTCACAAAATCTTGTTGAGAATTTGGGGGTGCGGCTTAGAATTGGTGGCGGCTTAAATTCGAATAAATACGCTATTCCCAGGCCTTCGTATGATGGAATGATTATTGGGTCTTAGTGAAGGCGGTCACCCCAAAATGTCTTAGCGGTCCACTGGTTGATCGCGATCGACTTAATGCCTACCCCGGGTATTTACCATTGTTGACAAAGAACATTCTTCGGGAGCCGGTGTCACTTTTAAGTACGGTACCATATAGGCGGAATACCAAGTGCCGACATGTAGTTTTGAAGCCCGGTTTCCTCCCTAGAGGGAAGCACCTGAGCTTTGATGATCCGTTATGGTGCTATGAATTTATATTTTGCCTAAAGCACCCAAGCTAAACTGGCACTCTAAGCATCTTTAACACGCCGCATAATCATACGACATGGGCCTGGGTCGACCCCGAAAACTTGGGTGTACAAGGCCAGCGATTAACCAACTACGCCATCCAACAGGCTGGCAAAATATTTCATTTGTTAGGAAATTGATAATGCTCCAACATAAAAGAGCGTTTGGAAGGAGAGAGAAATTTAAAACGTATAAATCAATGATTATATCACCTCTAAATCATTTTACACTTATAGCATATCTATTAATCCCAAAACGGTTTTAATTCCAAAAAATCAAGACGAGAGAGAGAGAGAAACTTAACTTTCATGGTGAAAGATGGGAGAGTAAACTACTTTTAAAAAAGTTTTCCCAAAGGAAACTTAAAATAGTCTCGAAGATTCTTCGAACATTTTTAAACTAAAATAAACCCTGTAGAAATATTTTTTTAGCAAACAAAATGAAAGAATAAGGTTCCGGAGTAACATTTTTCCTCTGCAAGAATAGTGCAAAGAAAAATTTTTTTTTTTTGGATAAAGACTGCCATTTTCACCCACAAAGCCAAAATCAATCCCAATTTTCCAAAAGAATTCTGAACTAACAGAACACACTTATTTTAGTCCTGCTTATTATTCATAGAACATCAGTTTTCAGAGTTCCAAACAGGTTATATTCACACACAATATCATAACGCATACATAAATAAAGGAAAACGAATTCGAGACATTATATTGAGCAATGTCTGTCAAGAGGGTGAATTTATACCAATGATATCAAAAGCATTATTACTCACCGCAAAAAGGGTAGAAAAAAAATTAGATTTACCTCTGATTAAATCACAGGCAGATAACATATCTCGTTCCATGGCCTTAAAGAATTTTTTTCTCATTCATTTCCGTATTCAACACACCGTACTTACACAAGCGTAGGATGGGATCAAATTATTTCATCAAGGCCCAGAATGCTAAATTATCGTCTGGCGAAAAAGAACAATCAATCTTTGAGCAGAGGCCTGCCAGGTGTTAACATAATTCTGATTTAAAATTCAGGAACCAACAACAAATTAAGCTAAAATAGAATCACAATACATTTAAGCTTTTGGAGTTGACTGACTTGACAGGAATGTCGTTCTTAAAAGAAATTCATGAAATAGCTGCACATAACAATCAAGAAAGTTCGAATTTTAGAATGGACTTCTTAATATATTCTTTCAAAAGAAAATTGTATAAATTACTCAACCAAACTAATATATTTTCTTTAACCCAGAAATTGGATAATTTAATATTTTTTTTCTGTAATATATAATCCATGTACGAATAATTTTCATTGAAACGCGATCGAATATTCTGAAAACGAAAAGAGAAAAGACTGATTTTCAAAGACTTTTTTTATACATCAAAATTGACTTGGTGCAGGTAACTAAATGGTAAAAAATAAAAAGACAATCTACATGAATATCTTTTTTTTTTTTTTTTTACTTTTTCGACCGCCTTCAGTATTTCCCATTAGGTACAACATTAGTTACACTGTGAACAAGGATGATACCTCATTAGTTCTCAAAGCAACATAACCATTCAGCATTCAAGACGGCTAGAAGGTCCAATGAGTTGTTTTTTTTCAGCGCCATCTTTTCAGCACACAGCCCCACAAAATTTTTTTACCACAAATATACTTCTGTCGAATATCAGTATATTTTTAATGGGTTTTCTTCCACTCAAATTGTAACTACGTCTGAGTCAAAACTTTAAAACCTTCTAAACTTCTTTTTCTCACATTTTAAAGTATTTAATTTAGCCAGTGGCGTGACGTACACCCCCGCATTGAGGATGGAGCCCAGGATTCTAGGGGGCCCGAAGCCTGACTAACGTCTAGTACGTATTTAAAAAATTTTTAAGGAAAAACCTAACTTTGCAGGGGGCCTAATATTCTCCGTTACGCCACTGAATTGAGCTGAAATTTTCTATATGCACGATTGTTTTTGATGACAATACCATAATTTTACTAAAATTAATAAAAATTAACTCATTAACACTAATTATTTAAATAATTAAAATTTTAATCCTACTTCCAATTGTTTACAACGTGAAACAGTTGAATATTGAAACCAGCAAATAAAACTATCAACTCGTAAAATTTAAATTATTAAAACTATTGATGAATAAATTGAATTTGTGACTCAACGCGTTCCCTTCGTTCTTAAAATTTTAAGTATAAAAAATTATGTCACGCAAAATGTGAAAGAAAACTCATGTTATCTTTTTCTTACTGGTGTTAATAGAACTAAATACTCCAAACGTAAAAATAAAAAATAAAATTTTTTAAATTTGAACTTTTATTATTTTTTTAAGCGAAAAAGTGATATTATTCTCAAAATTTCGCACATATTAACAATTTTATACAAACTGTGCATAACAAAAATAAAAAACAAAAATATCCCATCATTTGTAGAAAATAGTATGAATACTACAGAAATAATTTGTCCAATTTACTTTTCCATTTAGAGGAAGGAAAAGTTTTATAAAACAGGTGGAAAAAAAATTATTCTGCAAAATACTTCTACAATTTAAAATACTTTCACCATTCAGAAAATGTAAAAAAATAAAATTCATTAACTAGATCTGAAAATGGAAAAAGAAGTAAAGAATAGAATTTATACCAAACATTACATAACGAGACAAAAAGAAAAAAGGTGTAAATTGTATACTTTTATGGATAGCAATAATCTCGGGAAATAATTTGCTGCACCCAGACATGAAGTATGTTTGTTTTTACTTTTCTTTTCAACCCCCTTTCATTCTTTTGTTTTCTTTTTCGCACTTGGAAAGAAAAAAAAATACTCTTCGAACTTGTGCAAAGGAAAAGAACGATGAGAAGCGTGTGTGTGTGTGTGGAATGTTTTCTTTGGGCAAGTCACTTACCGCGACTCGACCTTCTTCATAGATGTTACTCATGGCTGCTTTCACGAATATTTATGCAGCAGAATTTTCGCTTGTGATGCCATTTTTTTTAAGAAATAAAAATATTTTGACATTTTGTTTCGAAAAATTCAAAGATAAAAGTATTTCCGAGCGAATTTTTGGCATAATCGATTACAATACAAATAACAATTTGTAGAATTAGTAGAAAGCAAAAACTTTTTTCTACAGCAAGGGAAAATCTGAATTTTTTTTCAATAAACGGATAAAAACATTTTCTAAACTCGAAAGAATAAATTTTCTTCACGTTGAATTTTATTTATCGCCTTGGAGAAAAAGGCGCTTGCATTTATAGAATAATCAAAAAAATTTATTTTTATTCAAAAATCAACAGATTAATTTTTTAATATGAACAACATACAAGAATTCTAAAAACATTCTCAAATTTTAAATAACCACATTTTTTTTATTTACTTCTGTTTCTTAACGAATTTAACAAATTTTGGTTTAGATTACAAAAAAATAAAATTATCTGAAGTGTGGTTTATTTTCATATTACAATACTTCGGATTTACAAATTCCATAAAGTAAAAACGGTATTTACAAAATATTTAGAAATTGGAGATGACATTTACATTTTAAAGGCCTTTCAGATAACGAAAATTACATGCAAGCAAGATATCTGGTAGTTAAAACTTCCATATCGTATCATGTAACGACTTTGGTACACAGAAACATATATTCTAACCTCAAATATTCTTAAACACAAAAAGGAATCTACTCTACACAGTGGCGCACATAAGGAGGGGGGGGGGGGTTATGGGGGTCCGGACAACCCCCAAAGCCCTTCAGTTTTTTTCGATTGATGATAATCCTGCATATATATATAACGTAAAATTAATAAAAAATTCATTGTAATTAACAAATTTTATTAATCAATGCTAATTATTAATTTAATAATCTATTTTTTACTGTTTTTTGTTGACAAAATCAGAAGAATCAATTGGTGTTCTCTTAAAGCATGATATGAGTTGGGGGACTTTCGACCATGGACTACCTCCTTCAAAAATTTTTGTGTACGCTACTGACTCTACAATAATAATTCTACGATAACCAAGCTCTTAAACTTCTTTAAAATAGTGGGTAAGAATTTATCGTTTATCTCGGAGCCAAATTTATTGGTTTTCCCAACTTTTAACAAATCTGTGCGATTTTTTATTATTTGTTTTTTGGTGGGAAATATAGTACATATAGTACTCCATATGTTAAAAAAAGTTTTCACACCAATAAAAAAATATCTATGACAATTAAAATTAACCTAATATTTTTAAAAAAATAAGGGGGGAGGGGGCATCCTTCCTCAACTAAAACAAATTGAACGGCTAACGACGAGAGGGACGTGAAAAAAAGCTCAGCATGATTTTTTTTTTTATTTCAGAACAGTAATAATATCCCGATGGATGGTATATCTTCAAAGCCACCAGATTTCAATCACTTCGGAGAGCGGTCTAGCTGGCTTCACAAAAGCAAATTAAACAAAAAAAAAACCGTTTTGCAGACGATTTAAAAAGAATACATAAAAGAAAAGTTGAAAAAGAATAATAAATCGTCTTATGCACTAGATAGCATCAAGGCATAGGGTCGCACAACCGGTTCAAAAATCCAGCGGTCAAAGGAAAAGATGAGTAGCAGCTAAACGATGAATCGGGGAACACCGATATCGGGTGTGGGGTGAAAGATAAGTCACGTGACTATTAAGGTTAAAAGAGATTTCGTCTGTGCCATCCATCCATCTAGTCATTTGTACGCCCCGTTATTCGTCCAGAATTGCATACAGATATGTACACACAGAATACGTAGCTAGTTTCACACACACACACCATTTCTTTATATTTACGATGCTTGTTTAATTTGATACTTATATGTGTAATTTATGAAAATAACGCCGTTTATTTTAAAAGAATACTGATAGATAACTGAATTAAAATGAACATTAATTATTTGGTTGGTTAAAATGCTGCAATACATGATGGTATCTTGTCACAGTTTGACAAGTTACCATCAACACAAAATAACTAATTGCATACCATGAAACAATACTTCAGATACCGTTTTAAGTGGAATTTCTATATTTTTAATTTTATTTTTTTCATATCGTTTACAAATATTTTTATCGCAAAAGGAAAGGAAACTATCATCTTAAGCAATCAGAATCATGTATTTATTTTTTATTTAAAAAAAAAATTAGGGGAACTATGTGAAATGTTAAAATCTAATTTTTGTTCGAATTTCATGAAATTCACACCATTTTTAAATATGTTTTTAGAATCATGCGTTAGTAAAAGTAATTCCTAATTTTGAATTAAACGTTTCTAAAAGAAAGGTTAAATATTAGGTTTTCCCTCATGAATTAAAATTTGTAATATTTTTTAAAGCAATACATTTATTAAATATTATTTTAATAAAATTTCTAAACTTATTTAAAAAAGAATAAAGAATCTTGCACTCGACTTTGAATTCTTTATAGACGAAATTTTTTTTAACAGTGTGTATGTGTGGCTTTTATTTTTTTGTTTTAGGGGGGGAAAAGTACTTTGAGGACGATATAAAAAGTTCAAAAACTAACATTTAGTCCGATTTGCTTTACAAAAAATATTTTAAGATTTTGGAACTTTCCGAGCAAATTTTGAATTCCACAAAAAAAAAAGTTGAGAACTTATTTTTAAGGGGGTAAAAAAAAAGTCATTGAACAGTACTACGATATGAAATAACTCTACATCTTATATAACCCAATCCCTTGATAGGAAAGTAAACAAAATTCATCAAAACTCACAGAAACGATACTAAATGAATGAAAAATAGCCTAGTTTAAATAATTTTTTTTTTGTTGCTAATGATTGATAATTTTATATAGAGAGTATTTTTTTTTCCACAATCAGAAATCACATTTCGTGGTAGTTTTCTTTTACCCGTTTCACGGGAAACGAAATTTCAACCACAACTTTATCTACTTAAACATTGCCACTTTGTCACATTTCATGGCGACATGATGCAATATTACATCATCCACCGCATCCGACCAATTAGCATATTAAACCCCGAGAAACATGATCAACGAAGATTCGAGAAGCTTCCGGCAGAAAAAGCTATAAAAGCCGAGACCTCTGAAATGAGACGAAAGAAGCGTCACTATAACCAGGCGGCATAATGTATCTGAATACAGATAATGGATATAATCAGTGACGCACACATGTCCTCAGGTCCGGACCCCCCTCTAAGCCCTCGATTTTTTTCTCGATTGATTGTAATCCTATATAATACGAAAAATTTAATGAAGTATTTGTCATTTCTTAATTAATTTTATTAATTTATGCTAATTATTCATTTAATAAGTGATTTTTTTTTTACTGTTTTTTTGATCCCGAAAACTGAGTATCTCGAGCGACGTGTTGGAGCATCATACGAGAATAGTGGACTTTCGACCTTGAACCCCTTTCCTCCCTCTTGAAAAATTCCTGTGTGAGCTACTGGATGTAATAATTATGATTCTTAAGCAAATAAACTAGGACTATAAAATAATCTTAGTCATTCCTCTAGCCGTCCTTAAGTATGGCAAGAAATACTTGGATTTCCTTCGATTAATTTTTGTAATGTTTAAAATATAACCTTAACTTGTCTACAAATTCTGAATCCAACCCACACATTACTATAAATATCTCCAAATCGATCCAATTAGCTGACACATGATCAAATATATTCAAAGCATTATGTAACAAGCTTTTATGAAAGCCTAAAAGTCCTCAAAAAGTTCAGCCAAACTTTGTGAAGAGTGATCCTTTCATTGAAACATGTGCACCGAAAGGCCGCCAATTAGCAAAGATCATTTCCACAAGCAGGATACTTTATAGCAACTCAATAGTTGAGGACAGCAAAACTAATGGATGAGAATTAATCACGATTTATGGCCATCCCGATTCATTCTGCATCACGATTCGGGAATAATCAGGAAATAATGAGACCGACCTTCATTCTGCCACTAACCATTTAGATTGATTAAATAAGGATGGTATTTTTGATGTTTACCACTCGATTAACTCTTTTCTCTAACCAATTTTAGAAAGCACATTGGAATAAAATTATCAAGACTGGATATTATTTCAATTTAAAATTGATTTAAACGAAGCGATTTTCTAAAAATTAAAAACAGCTAAAAATTTTTATAAAAGCAAATTCTAGTTTATATTTTATTTAACCTATCGCTCAATTCAACCGCAATGCTCATTTAAGAAAATTTCAGACTATCCAATCACAGGGAAAAATTATAGAACATTTTAAATTCCCGCCAGTTGTGCACACACAAATTTTTTTAGGGAAAAGGGGGATCGAACGTCGAAAGTTCATCATTCTCGTATTAGACCCCAATCCGTCGTCAAACAATCTTTTGATTTTATCGATCGTCGGGAACTAACAAACAGTAAAAAATAAATTAGTGAATAAATAATTAGCATTAATACAATAAATTAATGAATAAATGATTAGCATTAACAGAATTATGGAATAAATAATTAACATTAATTAATAAAATTAATTATTAATAAGTGATTAAATTGCTGGGAATGTTATACCCATAGCATGATAACCACATACATAAAATAATAATTCAATCGAAAAAAAATCACTGGCGACGGCGAGGCCCCTGCATCCGCCTTTGTGTGTGTTACCGATTCCAACATAGACTTTAAACCAATGCCGATTTAGCCATTGGGCGCGTGCCCAGGGACCCGGATAAGCTGGACTTAACCATATTTTCTGGTTATAAATTTCGATCCTGCATTGACAAAGGGGCCCGTAGATCTGCTCAGCCCAGGGCCCGAAATGAGCTTAAATCATCACTGCTTCAAACCTCTCTTTTGGTATTGCTAATGTGTTTATTAGGATTTTACCTTTAACCTTAAGAGTAACAATGTCTATTTTGATTTACCATTTTAACCTCTAAGTTCTGAAAGTTTAGCTGGAACTTTAAGAGCTTTTTTTTAGAGTCACACAAATGCAACTGAGAACGAACCCAGTAAATTCTCCAATTCGTAGTCAAGTGACAAGGGTGACGTTTGACATGTATATGACAAGGGTGATGCTTGACATGTATATCACTCCGAGTTCCGGGCCACGCCGGAATGAAAGAGCTTTGAACCCACTTAGATTTAGCCCACAACGGTTTCTGGATGGATCTTCAAAAGAGTCTAATTAGCGAATTTAAATCACAAAAATTTCATAACTACTTGTTGGTAGGTGGTTCTGTATAAAACTAGCGATCTTACCACAAGGCTGCGCAATACATACGGTGTATTTCTTATGGATTAGAGTTCTGAAATCGCATCTTTCCAACTACAAAGCCGAAGCTTAATAAAATCCTTGCAGTGGCATGATGGAGATGATTAGCCCCCCTCCCCCGCAAAATCAGGTTTTTGGCCCCAAGTCGGATCTTACAAAAGGTATATACTTGGGGACAGTTTGGATTGGGGCCCCCTAAAACCCTGCCCTCCAAGCAATGCGGGGGTGTACGTTACGCCACTGAATCCTTGGTACCCTCGATGGGTTTGTTGTTTCTGATGTTTTGATGAAGGATTTGTTGAAGTTTGATGCTTTCAGTATCCAACAGCACTTCATAATTCAGTTATAAAAGCTGGTACGGATGTTTTTTTTTTATCTCTCTCATTTCAGCCGTACCTAGCATTTTATGACTAAAAATGGCGCAATTCGGCTTTTTTGAATTTTTTTTTTATTACGCTTTCGACGAAAGTTTAGTGGTCTTGGTAGTCCAGTGATAATGATCAAGAACCCGTGGTAGATCACGGATTCGGGTTCTAACGCTCTGAAGACTTTTAGAAATTTTACCCCTTAACTTCTTATTCTTACACGCACATTCAACATTATAAAAGCAGGATCAGTACTAAAACTGATACTTACATCTTCAAATATATATATAATGTTACTTCCTTTTTTTAATGCAATTTAAATCCTCTAATTGTACATTATTATTACGTAAAAACACATTCAGTATGAAATAAAATCACGAAGTAACAACAACTATGTTTGCGCTGGGGGATTTAAATTTAATATAAATGGATTTTTTTAAAGCCAATTTCGTCTATATAAAATTATATCTTTTTAACAATAACTCTTTGATTGTAGCACTGTAGACTGCGGAAAAATACTTGCTGAATTTCTAAAAAAAATATGCGTCTTCGATAATGTTATCGAAATATCTAGAGATAAAATATGTGTAAAATTTATACTCATTCCAAGCAAGTACTCATTTTTCTAAGCGAAAGCATCTAATTAGTCCAACTGCCCCTAATCTGAACGCACATTAAAACAACGCCACAAAAAAAGAAAATTGTATGACCTTTGTTTTTTTAGAAAACAAAATAAATGGCGGACAATTTTTAAGTCTCTAAGAACTTATTCCTAACGGGTACTTCGATAGAACGAACAAACCTATAGCGCCGATACAATCGAAGCCGACAAATACACATCAGTCACCCGAAGTCTTTCTCTAACAGAAAAAAAGACAAAGAAAGTTATTGAAAGACATAAATCCGCTACACGACAAACCCGGAACGAAGGCGAGAAAAACGCTAACAGACCACCTCGACAATGTAATCTTTTATTTCTCGAACAATCAGCATTTAAATTAGCAGTGTAAATGCATGTAGGACTGACTATACGGAGTGGTTAAGTGAAACCGGGAAATCCAGCTCCAACAACATTAGTTAAAAGCAGGCAGATGGTTAAGACAGGTGAAAGTAATTTAATAACATTCGCTTGAGCGGAGAAACACGATATAAATCGTTAACCGCTTATAAAAGTATTTTTTAAAAAGAGCATAAGCTTGTGCTTTACTATTTATTGAGTGAGCATCTGCAAAATGTGCAAGTGGGCCGTTAAATTCACAATTTTTGAAAAATCAAAATTTATAAAATAATTTATTTTTAAGGAAAAATTCATTCTTTTTTTTTCTGCACGAGAAAAAAGTTCTTTCACAGCGATATATGTTCCAATATATAACTTTGTAACCTATGTTTTAGGCTTTTATAATTTTGATTACAGATAGTTGTCAAAAAATTTTAAACATAGCACTCACACAAGAAAAGATACTTAATAAAAAAAAATAATCTACTTAAAAACAAGATACTTGAAGATAGTAATATTATAAAAATTCTCCAATCTATCGACGGGATTCTACTAGCTGCTTAAAGTAAACTGATTTTACCAAACGCTTTTATTGCTTTAGAAAAAAAAATGCACAACACAATTATCTTAATTTATTAAATTCCAAATGATGTTATATTTGCAATTATAAATTCAGAAATAAAATCTGAAATTGCTCAACAGAAAACAAATTATAGTAGAATTTAATAATTAGTTATAAATTCTATTCAAATATTAGAAAATTACAGTAAAAATCAAAATACAGTAATATTTAAACTTATAAATGGATTTGAATCAAAACAAATTGAAATAAAACAATTTCTTTTCAATAAAAAAAATTAATTATCAGTTAAAACACATTTTTACGAGATCTTACGGAAAATAAAAATGTTTTTAGGTAAAACAGAAGCAATGAAATCATATAACGCTCATCAAATAATCAACAGTTGAATATTTAAAGAAATCTGCATTCATAAAATAACCCCTCTCAAAACATATAACTAAAAACATTAAGAGAATCAAAACTGCAATAAACTCAAATTTTCTACCTGATATTAAATGCATATTAAAAATAGAATATTCTTCGATAAATGTTGGCAATTCTTTTACGAATCGTTTGCTTTATAATTAAAATAATAATCAAAATATGATAAAACTGAATTTTTATTACCTGATTATGAGATGCTCCATACGTCCCCAAAACTACCACACACAAGAACAGAACTATGGAACACACTTTCGGAACCGCCATGGGGATTGAAGGAAGAGATGGACCAGTCAATTTACAGATATTCTATTATTTTTTTCTTCCTTCGTGTGTCCCTCCTACTCCAAAAGTTTTTTTATTACTATTTTTATTGTTCTTTTAACGTCGGCAACGAAATAAACAATGAAAATGAGAAGAAAGTTGTGGAGATCTATTCTTTTTCTTCCCCTCAACTCCCCTCAGTTCTGGATACACTCGAAGTTCCCCATTCAGTACACTTCTGCAATTGGGGGAGATGTTCTGTCAAACCGAACCGGCAAGGCTCGAAGAAAAAGCTGAGGAGCCAACATAATCGCGAAACCGTCTGAGGTTGCCGGGAAATTAGGAGCCAAAGATGTCGCCAAACTCATCGCGCCAAGCAAACCGAAGACGAATGTTTAGATCGATCTTTTTTTTTTCTTTCTTCCTTTTAATAAGTACTCGAGAGTTGACTGTAACTGAAGGTCAAGAACAGTTTCATAACTGTTTCATACCCATCCTCTTCTCTCGCAGTTTGATTAAAATTTTAAAAAGAACCCAGTTTTTTTTTTATTTAAATTATTATATATTCGTTTTTTTTATGTTCGTAATAAACATGAAAGCTGAATGAATGAGAAACTAATTCGTTTTCAGAATCATTCTATTTCGATCAATATGGCATGTAATTTTTTTTTGTTGCAGTTTCATGAATCATAATTTTCCAAATTTTAGGATAAAGGCTTTTTTTTTATGATTTTATGATCAAATATCCAATCGAGAGTCCAATGCTTTATTTCACAAAATAAAATTTTACGCTGCGATAAACTGGAATCAGAAAATCTTCACGTGGCATAATTTAAAAATTAAATTTTTAAGATGGGCTTGAAAAGAAAGGTGTTATTCTTATTGTTTAACTCTTTATATACCGCATTATGATAAACTGCACTTTTTTCGTGCAAAAAAAATTTTTTTTTAATCACTACCTTGAGAATTGTGATATACATAAATAAAATACTCAACTCTGAGGAAATTTAATCCGTTAGAGCTAATTAATTAAATTGGTACTAAAAGTACCATCTGTACACGGAGATATAAAATATTCTTATAATACAAAATGACTGTTTGAGTGTTTTAACGAAGCTTTAACTCTTAAAAATGTTAAATAACCAGAGAACGCTAATACTTTACAACACAGATCATTATTTTTTAAAATTATTGAATTTTTAAAATTTATTTACTTTTTTAAACATTAACTTAAACTGGTGATTTTCACAGAAACAGTTTTTCTCTTCAATAATACACAAAAATTCATTACACGTTGTGCATTTTGAGTGAAATTTCGATTGAATGTTTTTTGAAGCACTGCATCCTTAGGTCGGAAATACTGTATTTTAAGAACGTGAACCATACTGCCTCTAGAGTCTTATGCCTCCCGGTTGGTCAGGGGTTTCACTTGTAAAGTTCACAGTCGAATGTCCGGCTCGCCCCACGAAAATGCACTTTTTAATTTATTTCTCTCATGGCAATCTTGTATTTTAAATTACATGTTAACAAAAAAGGCCAAACTATAGAACGAATGCTAACCACCCAAATGAAAAGATAGGAGATTAAGATCTCAACTAGAGATCATGCGCTCTAAAAAATTTTTTAAAACCTCAGTTGTCTTCTTAAGAATTTAACGAAAACTCCAGCAGATTATTTTTGATAGGACTTCATCTGAAAAATCATCTGTTAATACATCACTGTCCTTTCAGTAGGTAGGTTCTGTAATAAATTCAAAGCCTCTTGAAGACTGTGCTTCCTTTTTCCAGACACTAAGAAAAGAGAGGGGGGGGGGTAAAAATAGCACTTTGAAAACCTCATTATTTTTGAATCTCAGTAAAACACATAAAGAAATTAAAATGTTGCTAACTTTTGAATAAAGAATAGATATTTCATTTAATTGTGTGGCAAAAAATAAGTTTAGATTCAAAGGTCAAAATTTTTTGAAAATGTTAAAATAAAAAGCAAAATAAGCTAAAAAGAAATGCCTTCCCCCCGAAAAAAAAGGACAACACTATTACACTATAGTAGTGACGTTACAACACAACAAAAAAAAAAAGCAATAAGCTACACGGACGAGGATAAAAACCGAAGTTCTTGCTCTAACATCCAGTGTACTGTCGGTACTTTTAAGTTCCACAAAGTTATTCAACTGTAAAATTAATTATATACACTGTTCACTTAAAATAAATAATCAAATCATTTTCTAAGGTCTTCATCAACATACAAGAAAAAAATAAGATATTTTTTGACCTTAACTAGTTTTTCGGAACAAAAATGACGATCTTTGCAATCTGATCAAAATGTCAGCTGTTTTAAAACACTATTCGTCTTCCTCGCCAAAATAATCATCATAGAACCGGTGTTGCCATGTATCTTGGAAGAGTGAAATTAAAAGAGTGTTCTCCTGCTTAATATTGTCAGAATATTCGTGAAAATGGTTATTCTATGCAATTTTAAAGTGTGAGTGGGGCTTATAAATACCGCCGGTAGATAAAGAGTCAATCGCGGTTGAAAATTAAGAGGCTTGTTGCCAATTTTGTAAGTGTAACCCCAGAACGACATTAGCTCAAAATTAGAATATAAATTATAATTTTTACAATTAATAAATTAGTTAAATTTTAATATTCAACAGTCACAAAATTATAAGAAATTGATATCATTTTAATTAAAAAAGAAAGACGTGTGTCATTTAATTCTTACAATATATTGACACTAAAAAATAAAATTTCTATGTTTTAAAAATTTATTTGCAATTTATTAGAACTATCCCATGGTGTGTTGATTCGCTTTCATGAGTGAATTAAAATTGTAAAAAGAGGAATTTTGTTTTCAAAACAAATAAGGTTGTTTTTTAATGAAAAAATATTTAGTTAGTTAAACTTAACTAAAATTTTTGACATAAACATCTTTTATTACATTTTAATATATAAAATATAGTTCATCATTTGGGATGGCTTTTTTAAAATATGTTAGGCCCTCCATTATCAATACACTGATGCAGTCGATTTCGAAAACTTTAAATCCTTCTTTTCAAGCATATATCGACCGAGAAGTTCTTAATTTCAGTTAGGATGTTATTTCTTAGATCTTTAAGGATCTTGGAGCGGTCTTTGTGAATCAGGGACTTGAGACAAGCACATAGGAAGTAATCAGGAGGGGATAAATCAGTTGATCCTGCAGGCCAGTTTACGCACCCTCGAAGGGAGATGAATCATTTGGGAAAGGCTGCTCTAAAATACCCATGGAAATCCTGGAGGTGTGGGCTGTTTCCCCATCTTCTTGTAACCAAGCGTTGTGAAAATTTCTATCTTGGAGAGTGGATAAGAAGAATTGTTGGATCATTGTCTCATATCAGTTTGAATTGACTCACGAACTTGTTACATATTTTTGGGTGTCCTAATGGTCTTTGGAGGTTCTTTCCTTTCTTTGGAGACATTCCCCGTTGCTCTGAAGGCATCCATCCACATTTAAACACATTTCCGATCAAGAGTATGACCTCGTAGAGAAATATAGAAGTGACGACGAAAGGCACGTTGCACTGCAATCACCGACCGACCATTAGAGAAATACGTCTCCACGGCAAAAGCACGCTGCTGCCACCTCGACCGTTACATGTTTAAAACTGAGATTGGTGGGAACAAATATACAGTAGACTCTCGATAATTAAACCCTTTGATAATACGAACCTCTCGCTAATTCGAAGTTTATGATCAGCCCCTAGAAAAGCTCTTGATGTTTCGAACTAAAACAATACATTTTGGTATACTCAATATTTCGAAGTAAAATCTGTGGCTGGCCGGTATAGAATACACGATAATTCAAAGTGATCTTATAAAACACTCGACAATTCAAACACTCACTGTCATCTAGAGATCTGTAGCAAACATATTGGAGCTTACATGTTTTGTCTTGTATTGTCTCTGCTTGTCTTCCCTTTAATGTAGCCTCTTTAATGACCATCGGAGGTGACTCAGATAACTCTGAGAAAAGCTCAAGTGTCACTAAACAAAATACGCATTTATTTCCTTGAAAATCATGTTGATGTGGACATTTTTTAAGCTTCATTTATTCTAGAAAAATCTATTGACAAAATTAGATTGAATTCCATAAAGCAAAAAAAGATATCGGTTTTTTTCGTCAAAAAATGTTTTATGTACAGTATATATTCTTTTAATATTTGTTTTTAACATATAAATGCATTCTTTAAATACCGCGGACTTTTAACTTCTGTATAATATTTATACTGTATATATAATATGTTCTTTTTAAAAACTTTAAAATAATTTTATACGTATGCGCAATTGTTGCTTTATTGTTTAGTTTCAAATTTAAATGTGAGAAAAAAATTTCTTTTCGTGTATTTTGGAAGTTTTTCCTTACCCTCTTGATAATTCGAAGTTTTTCATAGGTCCCTTCAACTTCGAATTATCGAGAGTCGACTGTATCGCACTCCACCCCTTCCACCAGACCCCTACCTGAGAACATCACTGGAACATGTCAAAAATAGGAAGTTCCCTCGCCTCACTTGTATGTATCTTTCATTTAAATGAAATTGATTAATCAGGGATATTCGACAATTAAAGTTATCATCGCTAGATAAAAATACGTAGAGCTTTCAAAACTCTTTTTTAATAAATCTATGAAGTCGCGGTTTTTAGTCCTGGTGTTATAAAAGACTCGTTGCGCAAAATGGCTAATGCATGTTGATTTTTTCAAGGCTTAAAGATTTCATGTTGATATAGTATGGAAGTTAAGAGGGTGAAGGGCCAGCTCAAAAGTTATCCTCGTCACATGATCATGGTTTAAAATTTCGTCTACAACCTTCCTGTTATTTCTTCCAACGACGTTCTTCTTTGAAAAGTAGCCATTTTTTTCTTATTCAAATCGTATAATTACTAAACTAAACACAGTGGCACAACAGCCCATGAAAGCCAATACCTACTGTGCCCATATCAGTTTTCATGACATTGGGCACTGACGTGCATGAGCAGATGTCGCTGTTAGATGGTCAGTCTGACGCATATCCCCCAATGTTTAGTTCCCAAGCAAATTTGGTACTCATTTATCGACCCACTGAAAGAATGAAAGGCTGCGCGTATAATTATTCATTTCATGTAAAATTACTTAAAGTATCATCAGATTTTCCTCTAAGATATGTAAATTTTTATTTCTTAATTCGTTCTTATATTAAAAGCCAAATATCGATTTCACACGCATTGATTAAAATTTTTTAGCTTTCTAAAGAAGCTTATTTTCGAGATTTTATTTAGACATTTCAGAGGAAAAAATTCTTTTTGATTTCAATGGGCTAAATTTACGTGCCGTCAGAGTCACGTGATAATGATAACCAAGTGTTTCTAGCCAATCAATCCAAAAACTCACGTGACGTCACAGTCACACGATAAAAGCAAACAAGTTTTTGCAGCTAATCAGTTCATGCACTCCGTTGTTGCCAATTTTCGCTCTTTGCAGAAACTTTCTCTTAAAAAAAAAAAGTACACTTGTATACAAATGTATTTTATTTAAATGTACGTGTATAAAATAAGTTTTTTTAAAAAAAATTTTAAATCGTTTTGAAGAATTTTTTTATAACATTTAAATATCTTTATGTAATTATAAAATTTGAAACTTAAAGTCAGTTTTTCAAATAGAACAACAAATACAGTTATAGTAATATCCGGCGTATAACACACGCACCTATATTTTCAAGCTGAAATTTTTTATTTTTAGGTATGTTCGGCGTATAACGTGCACTCCCTTTTTTACGAAAAAATCTGAAATATACATGTGTAATTTTCTTATGTTTTGAAATCATTTATTCAGATATTTTTCCAAGCCTTAGAAAAAAATAGTGTACTCCGAATACTACAAACGTTTAAGTTTATAAAGAATGTCATTTCTTAAAAAAAAAAACAATATTTCGGTATGTGTAGAAGTCTATCTTTTCTTATTTTAAAAGCTCTGATTTTTATACCCGGTGTATAACGCGCCCCCGTGTTGTGGCCGCGGTAGCCAAGTGGTCAAGGTATCAGATCATGGCTGGCGTGTCATGAGTTCGAGCCTAGTACCACTGAAGACCCGCCGTGTAGGGGAGAGATGCACGTTAAATCTGCCGAGATCTCAAACGTCCTCCCGTTGGTGTGGTGTGGTAGTTAGGAGAGGGAGGTGCCAGCTCAGGTGTCGTCCGCATCACTTGACCATGGTTCAAAATTACGCGGTCCGTCGCCAAAAGCCCACGTGTTGCTGAACAGTGCGACGTTAATATTCATTCACTCACTCACGCCAGTGCGGCTGCGGTCGTGATTACGATCTCGAACTCGGAATTGGCGTTGTTGAACTGTGGGTTCGAGTCCTGATGCCACTGAAGACCCGTCATACAGAGGGGCTGATGCGTGTTAAATCTATCGTGATTCAAAGCCTTCACATTGGCGGGGTGTAGAATTTTGAAAAGTGTGGTTACATCTCAGGTGTCAACCTTGTCACTTCACCTGGTTTCGAAATTTCACTTCCGTCGTTAATATTCCTCGTGTTGTGTCGGAATGCGACGTTAATAAATTAATCTATTCCTAATAGAGGTTACTCTGACCAAGTTATATATATGAACACTTGCTCAGAATTGATATGGTTAAACAATGGAGTAACAGAATTTTAGGGCCCCCTGCAAAGTAAGGATTTGGGCTCCATAGAATCCTGCCCTTCCCCCCTACGATGCGGGGGTTGAGGGGTGTACGTTATGTAACTGCTGTAAAATCGTGGATTAGAGTCTTGATTTCATCTTAAGGCCGTCCTTTAACGAGGCTTGTTATATTCTTCAGGGTAAACTAACCCAAACTTTAGCAAAGTTTGACAGCGAAATTTTATGTCGAGGAGGCATAAATATGAAAGTAGTTTCATAAAATATATCTTTTATTGTTTAAATAAGTATAAAGTCAATGTGCTCGTTACTGGAGCAATCAAAAGAATAAGTTGAATGTTAAAAACATAGTTCACAGAAAAATAACATTACCAGACCTTGGTTAACCGATTCGAACCTTTCCTTCTACTGTCTAACATCTAATAGAACTGATCGAAACATCTTTAAAAAAATGAAGCAACAAACAGTTGCATACGTCTAACATGTCTTCAGTCGAAGAGCTTAAACCACTTCTCACAATCCGTCTGAAACCCACGATCATATCTCAACCAACTTCGGTCTCCTTAATACTTACACGAGAATGGGCGTTGTAATGTGGGCATCTGGACTGTGAAACAGTCCTCAGTCCCATATCCTGGTTGACTTTGATGTTGGGCCTGGCGATGGTGGGGTTTTTCTTTCTGCTTAACAGGAATCATGGCTATTGGCTCAGACGATGGCATCCGGGAGGCGTGGCAATGATTCTTCATCTGACTGCTGTAGAGATGAAATTTTTTTGGCATGGGTGAGAGCTTAGAGCTTGCTCTCTGATTGGTTGGTGGTAACGTAAACATATACTCCTATTGGCTGCCCTGGGGGCTATACTTACACGAGTCAAGTATAAAAATAGTTAAATTTGCATTGCAGCTGTTGCCAACCACAAATCACGAAACTCGCAAAAAGGTCGGGTTCGAATCCGTTTGTTTACTTGAGATCATGGCGCGGGATTGGAAAAACTTAAGGACACCATAAGAATTCGGATCCTAAAATAAATTTCTGTATGAATCTTTTCCAAATGTCTAACAAGACTTCGTGCACGTTAGCCTCTCAGGGCTAAAATTCATCCCGTTGGTGTTGAAGAGTAGTTCCACTTGATGTAGTTCAAAATTACAAAAACTACCGCCATTACCCTTCGTGTTGCTTTGAAGTAAAAGGGTGGCCGCGGTAGCCTTGCGGTTATGATCACGAACTCGTGGTCAAGCCCTGATAGCACTGAAGACCCACCGTGTAGAAGAAGCTGATGCACGTTAAAATTCTCTTGGCTCACATTGGTGGGGTGTAGAATTTTGGAGAGGGGGATACCAGCTCGGATATCATCTTCGTCACTTGACCGAGGCTCAAAATTATGTGGCCGTCACCAATTGCCCTTGTGTTGCTTTGGAATGCGACTTCATAACTCTCACTTTTGAAGTAAATCAACAATAAATCAACCAATTACAAGTGAAGAATTAAAGCTTATGAGCCCTATTATCATGAGTAATATTCTTTGGTAACTCGAATCCCTAACTCCCCTCAAATGTCGTCAGCCATAAAATTATACATACAGGGTATTCTAGGATTATTGGGACAATCCTTAAGGGGAAGTAGGGGACATCATAAAGATTCAGATTTGCATAGCTACCCATGGACGGAAAGGTCTTCACTCAGGGCTAGGCGGCGTTGTTCATAAGAGTATTGAAGGAAACAAGTCTGCATTACCGTAGTCATTTGAGCTGTCATTGCCCACAGAGCAGTATGGAACGTTTTACGAACACCGAGCTGGCATATATGTACCTGATTTACGGATTGACAGAAGGAAATGCATGAGCAGCAGAAAGATTGTATCACTATAAGTACCCACACAGAGATGCACCGGACGTCCCTATTTGTGTGAATATGGATCATTACAAGGTAATAGGCATAGTTACGGTAGAATACGAGTGACTCGAACTCCCAGCATGACTCAGCCTTAAACAATAAATAGTTCAGATTATCTCAGTCTTGTGCAGTGGC